>NBIL01054872.1:0-18652 GCA_002752925.1 Viola pubescens var. scabriuscula | reverse complement strand
TACCATTTAGGTCTCCATTTTTCATCGTGTAGACCCGAGTTTGACTATTTAGGCATGATTTTCACCATGGAAAGCTAACTTTGACCATGTAGGCTAGGTTTTCACCATGGTGGCTCGATTTTTCCTCATGTACACCCAAGTTTGACCATTTAGGCATGATTTTCACCATGGAAACCCAAGTTTGACCATTTAGGCATGGTTTTAACATTAAGGTCCTATTTTTCACCATGTAGACTCACGTTTGACCATCTAGACATAGTTTTCGACTATGTAGTTTGATTTTCATTATTTTACCTTGAGTTTTAGTATGTAGGTCCGGGTTTGACCATTTAGTTTCATATAATCATTTATGTTTGAGTTTGACCATTGATACTCGAATTTGACCATATACTCTTATGGTTAAAATTAGATTAAGGAGTTTTAAATACAAAATTTCATTTTTTTATTTATGTTTATAAAGGATTAAAATTTTAGTTTAATAAATGGTAAAAATATAGTCTAGATTGTCAAAACATGCCTACTTGATCAAACTTGGATCTACAAAGTGAAAAACGCGGGGCAAAAAATTCATACTTGAGCCTATATGGTCAAACCCGATCCTATATGGTCAAACTCGTGTCTACATGGTCAAACTTGGGCCTAAAATGTCAAAGTTTAGCCTAAACAGTCAAAACCGAACCTAAACTATCAAACCTGAATCTAAATAGTCAAAACCGAACCTAATTGGTCAAATTCGAGCCTAAATGGTCAAACTCGAGACTAAACAATCAACATTGAATCTACACGGTCAAACCCGAGCCTAAACGATCAAACCCGAGTCTACATAGTCAAACTCGAGCCTACACGGTCAAAGTCGAGGCTAAACGGTCAAACCCGAGGCTAAACAGTCAAACTTGAGCCTAAACGGTCAAACTCGAGCCTAAACGGTCAAACCCGAGGTTACACGGTCAAACATGAGTCTACATGGTCAAACACGAGTCTACATGGTCAAACTCGAGCCTAAACGGTCACACCTGAGTCTACATAGTCAAACTCGAGCCTACACGGTCAAAGTCGAGGCTAAACGGTCAAACCCGAGGCTAAACGGTCAAACTCGAGCCTACACAGTCAAACCCGAGTCTACATGGTCAAACCCAAGCCTAAACGGTCAAACTCGAGCCTACACGGTGAAAGTCGAGGCTAAACGGTCAAACCCGAGGCTAAACGGTCAAAGTCGAGCCTAAACGGTCAAACCCGAGCAAACCTGAGTCTACACAGTCAAAACCGAGTCTACATGGCCAAACTCGAGCCTAAATAGTCAAACTGAAGCCTAAACAGTCAATCTTGTGCCTAAACGGTCAAACTCGAGCCTATACAGTCAAACCCGAGTCTAAATTGTCAAACTTGAGCCTAATTGGTCAAACATTTTTATTTGTAGTCAAAATAATAATATTTGATGAAGGTCAACATTTTTTGTCAAATTAGGTAAATAATATTTGGACTTGAGTTTAATTGGGGCATACCCAAACCCAATAAAACCCACATATTTTAATTTAGATGAGTATTTGCCCATTTTTACTCATTTAAAAATTAAACTGACTCATTTAATACTCATACTCATTTAATTAATTGGGTATGAGTGTATAATTTGGGTATGCGTATATATTTGTCACCCCTACTTTCATCTGAGGATTGTGTTGGCTCGAAATGGTTAAAAAATATTACTGTATTTTTGAACCCACCAATTGATCTCTTTTTAATGCAATTTTGTTTAAATCTTTGTTATAAAAGAACATAAGTTTTAAGGATAGGTGATTTAGCTAAGTTATTTTATTATTAATAAGAAACAGAGTGTTTTCTAGATTGACATAATAATACTTTAAATTAAATATCGCATCATTAATTAATCATTAATTAGATATATTAAATAGTATAAATTTTATAATTGTAAGATCATTAATTAGACATTAAATCTATTCAATATCAACATTATAACTCAAATAACGACATTATAAGTACGTCAATATAAAATTTTCCTAAGAAAAGAAACCTTGATTTATCTTTCCCTCATTTAATAAGGTTTTCAATTATTTTAATTGTGAAGGCTAGAAAGTAAATTAAACTGAATTGTTTTAGTTTAACGAAAACCAAACAAGCTGGGGATTTTCATGCAGAAATATCATTTTGCAAAAGTTGAGAGTTTATCCAAGACATTACTACTACTACTACTACTCTTCGATTAATCTTTTGTTTCTTGTTTTTAGTATTAGAGTAGTGCATTGATTTATATTTTCCCTTTCTCGTTCCCCCCCACATGACCAAACTGATGATTTTGGAAAAAGGTGATGATGACCCATATATATATATATATATAGCATTGATTGATTGTTGCAGAGAAATGGACCACACTTATTTATCTTGGGTCCTGTTGCAATAGTGCCACCAACACCACACATCCCGTAGATATGCATGTACCTGCCTGCGACCATGTTCTACAGTACTTACACGTTTCATAGTTCCTAACCATCAATCAGTGCAACATTGAGTATCAACTATTCCATGCTCGAGCCGAGTAGGAACTCAAAAGACAGTAAAGTTCTCTCGTTACAAAATTTTAACTATATACTTTCTTTGGACTCTAATAACTGTTATTTTCCTACGTATTCTTACTATTCATAATACTTGTCATTTTATCTTTTCCGAAATATATATTTTGTGCAAATGACAATTTTTTTTTTATGCATCAACCAAATTTGATGATGGTGTGGTAATTTGAGTGAAAACTAGGAGTAAAAATGAAACAATGTGGAATAAAATAAGATCAAAGATTATTGTCCTACGAATTTTTATTATTTTAAAACATCGTTTATTAGAGTCCGGATGGAGTATTCAGGACATGGACATGAGTCCTCTTATTAAGTAGAACAACCCCTATCGGATAATTTATATTTGCTCGTGGGTAGTTTTCAAATTAAGTCTCCTCCTATATCGTCGGACCACATCTCAGCAGGTCCATAAAGTCTACGAGTTTAACCTTACATGCAAATGGAAAAATTCCATCGAACAACCCTTAACTGTATGTAGATGGCCATGCCTGATATGGCAATCTAATTATTATTATTTTTTTTATATGAGATGCTTTTGTCTTTTTTTCTCTACATAATATGGTGTCCTAGATTTATTTTTTGGTCCGACTAATTAACAATTCTATCGTATTAAAACCCTAAATGATCCCTTAAAATTTTTAAAATTATTCGAAGACAAAACCTTAGAGAGTCCTAAACTAAATTCGTCATGTACCTTTGATTGACAAGTCTATTAATTAACTGAGAAGTCTAATTAATAAATTAGTTATAGTTAGGTATATTGCTGATATTATATATATTGACCAAATTAAGCATATAATAATAGTAAGTTAGTAGCACACATGATCATTTCCTTGATGGCGAAATTAATTAATTTCATTTTCTCTCTTTCCCATTGGAGTAGGAAGGATTTATAAAAAAAGCTTGTATTATTATGTGAATGAACTAACGCACTTTGACTTTTAAGTGGGTACAATAAATGATGCTTAATTAGTTAAATTCCTAACGAAAACTCAAATCAATAAAAATTAGGAGCATACAGATCGATAATCCCAAACAGTTAATGACATATTTGGTATAAATACTAGCTTTTTTGTGTTAATTCACTGCATATACATTTCATTAATTTGTGTTAGTTTACTATTTGTATTTGTTAATTATTTTGTTTTAATTTGGTATATTTTACATACGTGTTTCATATTTTTTTTATATGCGTGTGCCATTTTTATATTCTTTTTATATTTTTCTACTAAAAATATCTATAGAACATGATTTTTTTGCAAGATTTTTTTTAAAAAATATCTTTTTCATTATTACGACCACACCAAACGTTACCAAACACTAGTGTTTTTTTTTGTTTACCATCACTTTTTTTATTCAACTATAAATTTCCCAACAGACCCTAACTTTAATTTGAGTTATAGAAAAATTAGAAGTGATTAGTGGTGATCGACGGTGACAGTGCGGATTTGTCCATTCTTAGTAAAAATCTCGAATTTGAGTTTCGAAAACATAACAAACTATACTCACAAAACTACCTCTTTTAGATACCCAACGGTGCTCGAACACGACTAATCTAGATAGAAAACATCTTTTACCCACAAAGGATCGATGATAATTGAATGCTTGTGACTCAAATAGAATCTGGTAGTAAGAAAAACAAGACATACGTACACTAACTCTTGCTTCAATTCGCCACCCAACCATCGGAATGAATCAGACCAAATAAAGCAGATTTTAGTTTGGGTCCAAAAATGTAGTTAGTAAGTATTTGGTTGCTTTTCATCTAAAGATATTCTTGTTTTCTTGTTATGGGTGATGATCTTCGTACTGGTTTTTGCGTGTGATCACTTTGGTTAACGAACGCGGCGGGCTTTTAATGCTGTTTGTTTGAAAAGGTCAGCTCCCCTCCGGCCGGTCAAACAGTTCGTCTTGCTGCATGGGATGAAATGAGGTGGAACTAACTGTCTATGGGGCTACGTTAGCAGAAATTATTAGATATCTATATAGTTTTAATTTCGGTCATTCATATTGATTAGTATAAATCAATAAATATGGATGTATTTTTAGTTTTTAAAAAATTAATCAAGTGTGATCATATATATTATATGAATAGATGAACGTAAAGCTGCTTACACTAAATATACCTAATAATTCAGGTAGCGGATCAAATGCATAATATTCTTTTCTTCAATGTTTTCAACATCTCAAATTAATAGTCGGTTAAGATTTATCTAACTAGAATGATATAACTCGCTAATAACTTAAATTATAGATATATTTTTGGTCCCTTAAATATAATAATTTATTTAATTTGATCCTTAAAGTATAAATTAATTTAATTTATAATCTGGTTTCTAAAGTATTACACTTTATTTAATTTAGTCTTTTTAATATTTTACACCGATTTAGAGTGATGACGTAAGTTACATGCCACGTGTCAAATGACCAATTAGTTAAATAAAATAATCATATTCTTTATGGACCAAATTAAATAAAGTGTTATATTTTAGAGATTAAATTAAATAAATTTATTTTTACTTACGCATATTTTAGGGGTCAAATTAAACAAAAATTATGAGAAAAAAAACTTACCAATTAAGACCGGTAGTCCCAACTGTATACATAGAGTAGTGCCGACTATATAGAGTACTTAATACTTAGCAAGTAGCCACTTTCCTCTCTCTTTTCCCAGTCTTCAATTTTGTAATCCAAGATTGACCCCCAAACACTTATCGCTATCGGTAGTACTATAATGGCATCCATGTAATAATCACCAACTTCAAGGGAATTGTTGATGATCCACCTTTATATATACTTAGCTATTGTTTCCAAAACTTTTCAAAAGTGAAGTTATAAACACTTGTTTACTGCTCATATCATTCTCTCAAGCTAGCAAGTAAGTACTGCTACTGATAAAAAATAATAAGAAAAAAGATGTTAACAATTAGGGCATCTTTCTTCAAAACCCTCTTCTTCTTCTTCTCTCGTTTAATCTTTGGTCACCCTAAAAGTCTCCAGAGGAGTTTCAGCAATGTTTACTCTAATAATTCTCAAAATAAGTACCAAAAGTACTCTTCCCTTGCTCATCAAAGAAACGACGTGTCAAACAAAACAGTCATCTTTAATGTCGAAGGAACTCTGCTCAAGTCTCCTTCCTTGTTCCCTTACTTCATGCTTGTGGCTTTTGAAGCTGGAAGCATTTTAAGGGCACTAGTGCTTTTCCTTTTGTACCCTTTTGTTTGTTTTGTGGGTGAAGAGATGGGGATGAAGGTGATGGTCATGGTGTGCTTTTTTGGGATAAAAAAGGACAACTTTAAAGTTGGGAGGGCCGTTTTGCCAAAGTTTTTCTTGGAGGATGTTGGGTTGGAGGTTTTTGAGGTGTTGAGAAGATGTAAGAGGAAGGTTGGTGTGAGTGATTTGCCGCAAGTGATGGTTGAGAGCTTTTTGATAGATTATTTGGAGTTTGATTGTGTTGTTGGGAGAGAGATGAAGGTGGTTGGTGGGTATTTCATGGGAATTATGGAAGAGAAAACGAAACATATTAATGGAACTGTTTTGCAAGAAATGGTAGGAGAAGATGATGATGACGTGGACATTAATACAAATATTGATGCTATTGGTATTTGTAGCTTCAACAGATCTCTTCATCAAGACTTGTTCTCAATTTGCAAGGTTAGTTTTTCTATTCTAATTTCATTATTGTTTCTTCTTTCTTTTTCCACTTTTTGGTACCATTTTTATTTTCTAAAATAAACAGGGTTGGTATAGAAAACGAATGTACATATATTAGGAAAATATCGATTTCATTCATCACCTTTCAAAATTACATCTAACCTCCTCATGATGACTACTAGCAAACCTTAGTGGAATATAGTGTTTTAATTCTTAGTTAAGTATGAAGTGATAGAATCATAATGATCTCATATGTTTAAAGCAAATAATTTTTTTATGATTAATTAATTAAAAACTCAATCAGACGTCGATAAATATGTAGCTCATTGATTGTCTTGCTAGTAATAAAAATATCAATTGCTAGAATTTCAAGTTTGAATTTCACCTCCATTTATAAAAAAGAAGAGAAAAACATCTACTATGTAATGATTAAAAACAATCCCAAATAATTAATTAATATGGGTACGGTTGCAATGTCCATTTGATCAACTTTTGGAACTAGGGGAAACAATCCTTTGTTGGAACATTTTTGAAAAAGAGTGTTTGTGTATTGATAGCGAGAGATATAATATGTTATTACTAGGAACAAGAAGGTTGTTGAATACATCCCATCGCCAAGTATATTTTGTTATGAAGAAATAGAAGAGAAAAAGTGATTGACCCCGTAAGAAAGAGAGAGAAGGAAACAATAAAGGAGAGTGCAACAAGTCACCACTCAGAATTAAATGACGACAATTTTTTCAAACAAATTTGCTCGACGCGTGGTGTTGTAGGGGGCCATCAGGAAATTCTTAAAGACATGTTCATCGTGTCCAAAAACAAAAACAATTCTCGAGTTTGAATTTTCTAATTTTATGTAAGAAAAAACCTTTTATTTATAAAAAAGACTAAAAGAATTTAGCAATATTATAGTTTAATGATATTATAATTCTGGAAAGTTAGATTTTTTTTAATACTCTTTTTTTACTTTCATCTTTGAGATAATAAATGAGTCTTTTATGAGAATTTACTACAACTAGCTAACACGCTTTTCCCTATTCAATTTTTGTCACAGGAGATTTACTTTGTCAGAGGAGCAGACAAACGCAGCTGGCAAAACCTACCCAGAGAGAAATACCCCAAGCAACTCATCTTCCATGACGGTCGATTGGCTTTAAGGCCAACCCCACTGGCCACCCTGGCATTGCTCACGTGGGTCCCCTTTGGGATAGTCCTTTCTCTTATCAGGGTCCTTATTTCCATTACCCTACCCTACAGCCTATCCATCCCCATGTTATCCTTTTCTGGCGTCCAAGCAAGAGTTTCAAATGGGCCCAACAATAATTCATCTCAAGGCCCAAAACGTAAAGCGGGCCTGCTTTACGTTTGTAATCATCGAACATTACTTGACCCACTCCTCCTCTCCTTTGCACTCAAGAAAAACTTACCTGCTGTCACCTACAGCCTGAGCAGGCTGTCCGAGATACTATCCCCGATCAGGACCGTCCGATTAACCCGAGATCGCGATCAGGACTCCAAGAGGATGGGGAAGCTGTTGAGTCATGGTGATCTTGTGGTTTGTCCCGAAGGAACCACATGTAGAGAACCATACCTCTTACGGTTCAGTCCACTATTTGCGGAGATGGGAGCTGATATGGTCCCGGTTGCACTGGATAGTCAGGTGACGATGTTTCATGGGACAACCGCTGGTGGGCTCAAGTGCTTTGACCCATTCTTCTTTCTCATGAACCCGCGGCCCATTTACATGATCCAGTTCCTTGACGGCGTATCGGGACCCTCCACGTGTCAACTAGATGGTGAGAGATCAAAATTTGATGTGGCGAATCACGTCCAGGCTGTGATCGGCAAGGCGTTGAACTTCGAGTGCACCAAGCTCACCAGAAGAGACAAGTACTTGATCTTGGCGGGTAATGAAGGGATATCGTGTCCCACCGCCGACAACAACAACCGGAAAATTGCGGGCTGAAATTATTTTGTAGCTTAGAGGAAAATATGTAGAATATAAAAATGTAGTGTGTATTATATACTTGTAATTTTTACTTTCTCCAGTTTATTTATTCATTAAAATATAACTGACGATATTTATTCATTAAAATATAACTGACGATATTTATTCATTAAAATATGAACTTTCATGCATTTTCAATCGCAGTCCTTGGTATGCCGGTAATGGAAGAACTAGAACCGGAAAATTGTGGGCTGAGATTAATTAGGTAGTATATTATTCTTTTCATTCTATTTTGTTGTAGAATGAGTATAAAAGTATGTACAATATATACTTGTAATTTTACTTTCATTTATTCATGAAGATACTAGTTCTCACCAGCTTTCTTTTTTTCCAGATAAATGTTCCATTTTTTGAAATATTTCAATCGGTGGTCCTTAGAAGTTAAAGAATTGATGTATTGCCAATGATGAAATACAAAATGGACATTAATGACTTGTGAGCTAAAAGTTTCAGCTTTCAATTTTCATGTCCTTTAAGGACAAAAGGACATCAATGGACTCGTAACATCGGAGACTGTTGCAACTTGTTGTTCTTAGTTATGACTAGGGGTTAAAAAGGAATAATGGTTTACGTGGCGAAACCATACCCAGGTACGGATCCAGCCCGGGCGAGGGTGGGCAACCGCCCCCTTGGGCTGGATGATTTTTTTATTATTATTATGCTTGGCCCGTTTGGGCTGGATGAAAAAAAAAAACCTCCCACTTAGTCAGACCCACATCCGAATTAATCAGTTCATGGTGGGACCAGATTTATTTGTTGTTTTTGGGTCCAAAAGTAACATGGGAGGTTTTAATATGGGCCATAATAAGTTGTATTCTACAACAATCGAGGGAAGGGTTGCTTTCCAAAAATATTTTAAAACACACCTTCTACCTATATAATGTCCATTATAACCATAATTATATAGTTAATTTTGTTTTTTTTTCCTCTATCAAATAACATTATGACATTTTCTAATTTTGTTAACACATTGAAACTATTATCCAAGCCATTAAATTAAATGTTTGTTTTATATTTTTATTCTTAAATTATTTAAAAAATCCATTAATAAAATATTTAAAAATTATATTTTTACATAAATATTTATCTTTTATTATATTTTTCACTTTATATTTATAGTTTTAATTAAATTCTTATATGAAAAACCTTACTATCACATAATAATATATATTTAAATGCACACGAGTTTATAGTTGGTTAATGCATATCGTTTTTATAATGTAAAATCATGAGTTTGATCCTTACTATTGCAATGATGATTAATAATATAACCAGTTTAATATATATATTTAAATTCTTCATAAAAGTAACGATGGTATTTTTAGTTTCATACCCTTTCTACTCACTTTAAAAATTAACAACACTTTGATAAATATTTTAACCAAACACTTTAATAAATATTTGTTTTTTAATAAAAAAAATTAAAGTCCAAAAAATCCCAAATAAAATAAAACCATACATTTTAATATGATTTTTTTTCGTTTGTTTGTTAGACTCAGGTTCCTATGGGCTTGGACTATGATTTATAATTAAGATGCGTGCACGTTGGAAAGGCCGTAACTTCTCTCCATACAGGCCGGAAAAGCCCAAATATACAACCAACAGATGGAACACCGATTAATCGTGTCGGTTTCCCAAAAAGGCAGATTAATAGGGACCAGTCAGCTCATCCAAAAGCGTAACTCATATATATTTGACAAGACGACACGCGTGCCCTAGCTCCCTTTACAACCCCTCGTCCTCCTCCGCTCTTTCATTCTAGGGTTTTCTATCAGTTTTCTGTACACAGCTCCAATTCTCTGTATTGGATCCAGGTTTTGGATGGGTACGGAAAGGAAGAGGAAGGTGAGCTTGTTCGACGTGGTGGACGAAACGTCGGTATCCAAGATCGTCAAATCCAACGGTCTAGTCGCCGGAATGAATGGAAACAACAGCATGAGTAGTTCAATTAATCGGTGGAATGGAAGGCCGTATTCGCAGAGGTACTATGATATCCTGGAGAAACGAAAGTCTTTGCCTGTTTGGCAACAGAGAGAAGAATTCCTGCACGCCTTGAAGCAAAGCCAAGTGCTCGTACTCGTCGGTGAAACTGGTAGTGGTAAAACCACTCAGGTTAGTTACCTGGTAGTTGCTTGTTTTGCAATTATTAGCTCTGTTTTTGTTGTTGGTTTCGGGTTTGTGATCGTTATTTGTGATATTTTTTAGATTCCGCAATTTGTTCTGGAAGCTGTGGATCTTGAGACACCAGATAAGAGAAAGAAGATGATGATTGCGTGTACTCAGCCACGTAGAGTGGCAGCAATGTCTGTGTCACGTCGTGTTGCTGAGGAGATGGATGTGACTATTGGCGAAGAGGTTGGGTATAGTATCCGTTTTGAAGATTGCAGCAGTGCTAAAACTGTGTTGAAGTAAGTTTTATCTTTTAACTAGCGTTTAGTTTACAATTTTCTCGCCTTTTGGTGATATGCTCATTTTTGGTGTTCTTTATGTTCGTTGATGGTAGGTATTTGACTGATGGTATGTTATTAAGAGAAGCCATGACCGACCCTCTTTTGGATCGTTATAAGGTGATTATTTTGGATGAGGCTCACGAAAGGACTTTAGCTACTGATGTGTTATTTGGGCTACTCAAAGAAGTGTTGAGAAATAGAGCTGACTTGAAGGTGGTTGTTATGAGTGCAACTCTTGAGGCTGAGAAGTTCCAGGGTTATTTTAATGGGGCTCCCCTTATGAGGGTTCCGGGCAGGCTTCATCCAGTAGAGATATTCTACACCCAGGAACCTGAGAGGGATTACTTAGAGGCAGCTATTAGAACTGTTGTCCAAATACACTTGTGTGAACCTCCTGGTGACATACTTGTTTTCTTAACTGGTGAAGAGGAGATAGAAGATGCATGCCGAAAAATAAATAAAGAAGTTGGGAATTTGGGCGACCAGGTGGGGCCAGTGAAAGTGGTGCCTCTATATTCGACCCTTCCTCCTGCTATGCAGCAAAAAATCTTCGACCCTGCTCCACCTCCAGCGAAAGAGGGTGGCCCTGCTGGAAGGAAGATTGTGGTGTCGACAAACATTGCTGAAACTTCATTGACCATAGATGGTATAGTCTATGTTATCGATCCCGGTTTCTCCAAACAAAAGGTTTACAACCCACGTGTGCGTGTTGAGTCTCTGTTGGTTTCTCCTATTTCAAAGGCCAGTGCACACCAAAGGTCAGGTCGTGCTGGACGTACTCAACCCGGGAAATGTTTCAGATTATACACTGAGAGAAGTTTCAATCAGGATCTCCAGCCACAAACATATCCAGAAATATTGCGATCGAACCTTGCGAATACAGTTTTGACATTGAAGAAACTAGGGATTGATGATCTTGTCCATTTTGATTTCATGGACCCTCCTGCGCCTGAGACATTGATGCGGGCGTTAGAAGTTTTGAACTACTTGGGAGCATTGGATGATGAAGGGACCTTGACGAAGCTTGGCGAAATCATGAGCGAGTTCCCCTTGGATCCTCAGATGTCAAAGATGCTTGTTGTTAGTCCTGAATTCAACTGTTCTAATGAGATTTTGTCAGTCTCGGCAATGCTTTCAGGTATATTCACTTTCTATGTCTTCTTGTTCATTTAATTTTCTGTCAATGGAGTCAGGTCATTAAAAGTTAGGGAAGTAATGCCATGGGATTCCATTGGTGGAATCCATTCTAATGTGGCGTATGTGCAGTCTGAAGTCTGTGCATCTATGTTCTTCCCCAGCTGCTTGCAGAAGTGCATGCAGTTGAAAAGTGTCCAATTAGGTTGTCATCAGCAACTGTCTTGTATGGGTACCATGCCCCTGGTTGGCATGCACCATAGGATTCTAAGTAAGTGCTGATGCAGATAGTTGCAGTTTTCTCAGTATTATCTCATGAAGCAAATGGTGTCGTCTCGCCTGTATGCATCTGCTGACCTACCATGGGCCTCTTCTGTGGTAACCAAATTCTTTCTTTAGTACCCAATTGCTTTATCCGCCCTAGGGAGGCACAGAAGGCTGCTGATGAAGCGAAAGCTAGGTTTGGGCACATCGATGGAGATCACCTTACGCTGCTGAACGTGTATCATGCATATAAACAAAACAGTAAGTGATTTGTTTTTTTTGGTTATTCGCTAGATCTAATGTTGCCATTAAAATTAAATGCTATTTGTGTCTGATGTGCTTTTTTCAATGGGGGCTGCAGATGAGGATCCAACATGGTGCTATGAAAATTTTGTCAATAACAGGGCAATGAAGTCTGCTGATAATGTTAGACAACAGCTTGTGCGCATCATGGCGAGGTTCAACCTAAAGTTATGCAGTACTGACTTCAACAGTCGTGATTACTACATCAACATAAGGAAGGCGATATTGGCTGGATATTTCATGCAGGTTGCACATTTAGAACGTACTGGACACTACTTGACAGTGAAAGACAACCAAGTATGTTAACTATTGTTTTCTTTTTTGTGATAGTTTTTGTAAACACAGTTCTTGTCCCTTTATGATCTTTTTTTTTCTGCTTGATTGATTACTGTTGACCGGTTGATATATGACCTTGTAAAATTATTTTGCAGGTGGTGCACTTGCATCCATCAAATTGTCTGGATCACAAACCTGAGTGGGTAATTTACAATGAGTATGTCCTGACTAGCAGGAATTTTATTCGGACTGTGGTAGATATTCGTGGCGAATGGTTAGTACATCTCTCTGATTATGCTTTGATATATAGGGTATTGTGTTCGTGTACTAGTAATAGCTTTGGAATTCAGTATCTCAAATAGGATTGTTGTTATTAAAACTCTCCTGCTTTGGGGATGGAGTTGATTTGGTCTCTTAAGAGTAAAGAGTTACTGTGGGGTGCTAAAATTGTTAAATATTCCTTGTCCAGGCTTGTAGACATAGCACCGCACTACTATGATTTGCAGAACTTCCCACAATGTGAGGCCAAGCGTGTGCTTGAGAAGCTTTACAGGAAGCGAGAGAGGGAGAAGGAGGAGAGCAGGAACAAAAAGTGAATTGAGTCAACAACAACTGAATCTTTTGCATTTTGCTGGAACGAGTTGGTTGTGCTTCTGGTTCTGGATGCTGTCGCATGCCAACAAATATTTCGCATCCAACTACTTAAGCCAGGCCTGAGTATCATTCCTTGATGGGTAGGTTTTATAGGGGTGATGCAATTTCATGTACCATCAATTTTAGCATCCCATATTTATATTTTTATTTATTTGTGGATGCTGCATCACCGCAATTTATGGATTAGTTGTATGAATGATTGAAGTATGAATTTGGGCAGCAAATCAGCTTTTGATTTTGATCGAATCCGTATAGTTCAATTGTTTTGAATGAATCAAAATACTGGAATAAACCTGGATTGGTGGTCGATTGTTTGAACTTTCGTCTCTTTAAGCAACTAGCTTGGAAACACTAATGATTGGAGAAAAAAAGTGAACCCACTAGTTCTGCTCGTACCGTGGTGATGAAGGGGTAAAGCTCCTGATATATAATTTGTTCTTGCGATCAGTTTCATAGCCGCGCTAGTCTTACGATAGTATTTAATGCATGAATACAACAAGTAGATGGTTTTGTTTCAAATCCTGGTCATTTATTATCATTCATGAAGGAAAACGGTGTAGTTTTAGATACAAGCTGCTTCATTCCCTTAAACTAGTCCGCTGCAACACACAACTTCGCGTCAGGCCTCTCCCTTGTTCATGCGAAGCTCTTATAGAGTTGGTCAATCTCGACCTGTACAGCAGCATTTATTTAACTCGGATGCTCCATTTCCAAAGTTGTGAAAAAAAGGACAGTAATGGAGTGTTTTGATTCACCTGATAATGACTCAGCAGTTTGTTTCTTTTCTTCTTCATTGTAGCTGTAATCAAGTCTCTTTCCAGGTCGAACGGGTGCGATTCCAGTACCACTCCTTTGATATACTCAAAACCCTTCAGCTGTTTTTATTCATCAAACCAGACAAAACTTAAGTGCTGTCACACAAAAAAATGCTCCATAAAACTCAATAGGTTCTACTTCTTCTACCTTCTTTGTCGCAGCGATGGACTTCAGCTCTGCCAGTACATGTTCTCGTAGCTGATCGAGAGAACAGAGCTTATGAAATGAAACCATGATCCCGTTCGTGTCTGCCCACTTGTTTGCAGTGTCTTCATGCAGTATAATCACAGCAACTAGCTTTGACTTGAAACTGTCTCCATACACCCAAATCTTGATAACAACAGCAGAAACACTTAGAGATCAGTATTGAAATGACAATGCGAGCAATCACGGGTCTGACGATTCTGATAAACAGTCAAGTAAGTGAAACAGATACTTACATCTTCAACAATTGAACTTGCAGCATAGACATTCTCTAAGTACTCAAGCGCAACATACTCTCCTTGGGAGAGTTTTACAAGATTTTTCTTCCTGTCTATGACCTTGACCACTCCGTTCGGAAGGATCTCTCCTACGTCCCCTGAAGACAGAACAGAGTTAGGATTTGAAACAGAATGAAGTGGAATACTTGACGGGAAGTATGTTTCCGAACCTGTATGGAACCACCCATCTTCCATGGATTCTCTTGTGAGTTCCGGGTTCTTGTAGTACTCAGAGAAAAGAGTCTTCCCTCTCACACATATCTCACCACGAGGAGGATTCCCGAGCGGATCATAACCCATCTCCGGAACCTCCTTAAGGCGCAACTCATTATATACAGCCGGAACCCCAACAGTGCCCATCATGCACATCTCATCTGGAAATGCACAAGTTGCTGGCCCGCATGTTTCCGTCAGCCCTGAATGAGTAGTGCAATGTATGACAAAGGGCGTATCACATTTGTTGAATGAAAACAGATTACTGTCTAGAGAAATGCACAGATTTCATCCCTTTTTTAACATAAATCAACATTGCCATTTCGAGTTTTTTTGGAGAACTGTAATCTACTGGTTTCTTACCGTATCCTTGAACTAGAAAGGAACAGCAAGTAACTCGCAAGAATTCCTCAACCTCATTGCCCAAGGGTGCTCCACCGGATATTATCAGTCGAAGGCGACCGCCTAGCTTAGCTTTGACCTATTATATTCATTATAGGAAGAAAAAGGAAACAAAGTTGGTAAAAAAACAAGCAAGAGGATTCATCAAAGAAGATGAAATACAACCTTCCTGAAGGCTAACAGATCCGCTAATGGTGACGCGTACTTCTGTTTATAACCAGCATTCATCCAAGAGAGTTTGCTGTAAACAAAACACATGCAGAAGAGCATCACTTATACCATACTTTGCATGAAGATTCATCCATTTCTGTTTACTTTGCAAGCTTTGAGAATACCGACTTACTAATTATAGAGAGCATCAAAAATCCATCTTCGTCTAGGATTAAGTTCTGCTAGTGCCTTTTTTATGCCTTCATGTATTTTTTCAAAGACTCTAGGTACACCAGCCAAAACCGTTGGCTTCAACTCCATCAAGTCGTCCCTCAGAGCATCCAAGTCCTTCGAATAATCGAATAAAGATCAATAATTTGATGATAAATCAGATATGGCATGTAAAAGTTCAGTTATATTTTCCAGAGTTTCTCATTAGCATTTACTTTCCGAAACAGCATTGATCTAGCAAACATACCCCATGATAGTAGCCAATAGAAGCACCACTCCGAAAAAAGTATTCCTCAATCACGCGGTCAAGGATATGAGCAAGGGGCAGGAAAGATAGGTATACATCATCGACTGACATCTATTTGAACCCACAAAAGACAGGATAGGGTTAAACTTGAAGATAAGATACTAAATGAAATTGCATCTTCGCGAAAAAGACAGTCTACTTGTTACTTATGCATGTGCGCCATTTGAAACGTCTTAAGTAAACTGATGAACAAACAAGTCATCGAGAGCTTCGTACTACCTTGTCGTCAAACTGTTCCAGGAAAAGATCGATGCCTCGAACAAATGTTGCAACTGTTTCATGTGATAGGACGACGCCTTTGGGAGCTCCACTGGTGCCACTAGTATACATAATTGTGCAAATGTTGAATGGCTGAGGAGGAGAAATCTCCGACGGATTCTCCTTTCCCTGATAATTGATAAACAATACTCGTAAGAACTGACCGTAATAGAGATTTCAGAATGGTGAAAAAGATTTGCAGAACTAACCACATGCTGAAACTCTTCCCATGAGTATGGTTTTATTCCCATTTGAGTCGCCTTATCCTTCTCGCCATCGGTTAATGCAGTGAAGCAAACAATTGCTGCACCAGTGACACGTAACACTCAGTAGTAAGCAAGCACATGTATGTGAGTTACAGGAGATTTCTATATCTCTTACCTTTAAGCCGTTTAGCAGATATACAGTCAGGATTTAGTACCTGCAGTACAAGCCAAAGCCATTTTTACATGCAAGTTCACGGAAAACAACAACCTGTGCTGATATCAAAAGGAAAGTTTTCATTAAACTTACTGCTTTAACTTTTTTCTCTTGAACAAAAACAAAATCTATCTCTGCATGATCTATAATAAAATTTACAGCACCAGAACCTGCGACAGAGGAGAAAACATTCTTTTTTTCATCCAAAACTGCATAAAATCAAACTCCTTTTTTTAATAATCATGGAGATGTACTCTAAAGAAATTTACCAAGGGTGTCATAGAGAGGCACACAAACGAAACTGTGAGCGCCGCATGCCTAAACAACCATATAAAAATAACATCACCACCAGCACATTTACAACACGAGAGGAAGAATTCCTTTGAGTAGGCAAGAAATAATTAACTTTCAAAACATACATACCTCCATTACAACAATCCACTGAGGACAATTCGCTCCGTAAATCCCAACCCGGCAGCCCTATAACCGGTAAATAGGTAAAGCAAATCAAATATCCATCTCCAGCTTCAATCAAATTGAAAATGGGCAAATATATACTTACAGGTTCAGCACCAGCAGCTCGCAATGCCGAACCAATTAGCAGAACTTCATCATAGACTTCCTTGTAAGTTTTCCAAACATAAGGACCCAGCTAGAGACAACGATCACCACACACAAGTTAGAAAGCAGCAACAATTGCTCCCAATTATCCAATGCGCGCTGTAAATTTTTACCTTTCCATCAACAAATTTGCGAGAACCAAGCATTTTATTTCCAGGATACTTCTTTACTGATATACTGCAAATTGAAAATGAAAAAAAGATTCAATCTTTCAACAATCTACCAAATTACAACTCTAAAAAGCTCCAAAAAGAAACCAAGTTTATTGAGTACCTGAAAAGATCCCAAGCTGTAGTTACATCAGCATCAAGAGGGGGATAATCGGTTTTGGAGATGAGATTGCGATAAACAGGACCAACAGATGGTTTCCCATCTTTTCCTTCCTTCCCTTCCTCCACCATTGCTGCAAAAACCTTCATTTTTGCTTCTTTTTACAGACCTGCACTTGCTTTTTTTTCCACCACAAGAACTGACTAGTTATATAACGTAGTAGAAAAGTTTCAAGAATCAAAAACATGCATCTAAGTAACGGTCAGTTCATCTAAACGAAAAGAAGGAAGAAGTCGTAGTAGGTGACCATGAAAAAATCTGTTGAGTATCAATAAATTTCTCTGCTAAGCAACTAAGGAAGTACTATGAGAAATATAAATGCTGAAAACCAACCATATTTACGTACTGAACAACCAATAAAAAGAAGGATTAATTGGACGAACTTCAAATAAAATCATGGGTAAACGTCGATGAGATGGAATTGCAAGAAGATATTGATGGATGGATGCTACTAGAGGTGAAAAATTAAGAATTAGGAGAAAAAAACAATGAGAAAATCTAATTCCTTCGGCTCAAATTAAACACTTAAACGACTTTTTACTAATTTTTAGATGATGTTTTGTTACAATATTTTATTACTTAGAATAGGTACTAATATAAACTTAAAAAGTAATGAAAAGCAATTAGTGGTAATGATACATGTGGAACACCAAATAACTCAATTTAATACAGCAACCAAATAGTATATTTATTTATTTAACGATCAACTTGTAACTCAGTTGTACTTCTCCAGGACAAAAAAAAGAACATAAATCACTACTCCTTTCGTTCATAATATTTATTGTTTACGAGGGCACATGTACCGATTTTTTTTTTTTAGAGTATTTTAAAGAAAAAACAAGCGAGCTTAACGAAAAATTGAACAAATATTTAAGAGTATTTGTATCCGTCACTAAATAATAAATATTTAGATAAACTTACCAAAAAGATAAATAAGAAGAGAATATAGAAAAAAAATTATTATACATTAGAATTCATACAATATATGTACTTACAATTGTTTTCTACGAGTTTTTATTTTTTGAAATCCTTGTATGATTCTCTTATTCTCTACACTATCAAAAATATCTTTTTCAACAAAAGTAATCAAACAA
>NBIL01054856.1:0-11227 GCA_002752925.1 Viola pubescens var. scabriuscula | reverse complement strand
TCAAAAGAAATCATAGCCAACCAATTATATTCACAAAAGGAGCTAGAGACCCACACGGAAAACTAACACAAGCCATATGACAAGAAGGAAACTGTAAAATAAAAGCATGGCATTTGTCTTTCTGATTGTGAAAAAACTTGAAAAGATTTCATCATACTGAAATTGACTCAATGGTCTGTTTTAGTTCACCAGGGCAGTAGGGCATGTGATTTCTCTATCTGTAGGACCAAAGCATAACTTGCCAACTCACTGATCAACATTAGCAAGAACCCAAGTGGCATTTTGTCATTTTGTAGCACATTTTAGTAAATAACATCAGTAAACTATTACAAGTACAACTAACAATCCACAGATTCAAGATTTATAAGACTTTTAAGCGCAGGGAAATGAGAATTAAGTGGAGAAGGAAGATACCTTAAGTTTTTACTTCTAAAGACCTGCTGGATCAAGAACCAAAGATCTGCATGACATGGCAACTGAAGCTCATACTACAGAGCCAGTAGCCTTACTGGTAAGTAACACTAAACTTCTTCTCCATCCACCACATGTTTTTAGCTTCAGTTCGCGCTGTATCTCATCGGAAATTTGAATTCTTGTATTAGAATCATGATCAGAAACATTGAAGAGCAGAGGGATCATTTGTCACATGATGCACCAGGCGTAAATTGTATCATAATCATACTAATAGAATCTTTTAGAGTAGCAGATCAAGTGTTTATAGTATTATACTGAACATTATGATCAACATGAGAAAGCCGTAACCTCTATCTTATTCCTTCTGATCAATCCAAGATCAAGACAATATCAGTCTTTCCTAGTCATAGTTCCTAATATAGTAAAGACTTTCTTCATATCTCTGTTCTCCTGTGAAGATAACTCCCATCAGTATCTAGCCTTCCACATATTAGTCAATCAACAACTAACCAGATCAAAGTATGCTAATTAACATCGTTTCTTCAGTACTCTTGATTGCTACAAAACAAAGGTTATGTGCTGGTTAGAACACTAGACTTATAGCAACGCAGAGCAGCTATTATCTGATCATATATTTGCTAATTCTTCTTCTTCTTTGAAAAAGACAGAACTAACTGGACCGGACCACAAAGATTATTCAATGACCAGATTTTGTATTGTTATAATATGTTTTCGTTCTCATTCGCATCTACCAAAATTATGAGCTATGCATGTCTTTTTGCATTGTTACAAGTCAAATGAATTTTAACATGTGCAAATTACTAATGGTGTAAACATTTTTCTAATTGGAAAATTTCCATGTGACTTTTGATTAAATTTAATTTTAGACCATATCAATCATTCATCTAGCGTGACCGAAATTTATCTTAAGCTGCAATGCACAAGTCCCTTACATGTAACATGTTTTCCATTATCCAGGAAAGAGGAGCAAATAACCAATTGACCGCAGCAGAGTTCAATCAACCGGCTGAAATCGCCAATTACTTGGTAAAATCAGAAAACGTAAAGACATCAATCGATGCCGTAGTTGAATCTGGCATTAAAGGCAATGCCGGTGCGCCGGAGGGTGGAAGTGTTTTTGAATCACCCACAGTTGTCGAGGTTCTTGTGGTGAAGGAGATTCAGCAAAATGAAGATCTTGACGCAGCAGAAGGGACAGCAACAAAAGATAATGGAGTTGCAGACGAGACCGAAGAAATTGAAGGAAAAGGAATAACAAACAATGAAACTGTGGAGGTTAAGAATGAATATGCTGATGCAGTAGCAAATGTGCAGGATTTAGTTGAAGAGAAACAAACTGGTGGGTCAGAGCAAAATGAGGAAGAAGGAAAGAAGACAGATGAGAGTGTTGAGCAAGAAACTAGCAGCATCCTTGAGGCCAGCCTTGGGCAGACTAACGAGGCTGTGATCGACACTAATGAGCAGAAGTTGAACGACTCTGATGATAGTGTTGATAAAATCACAGATGGTATAGAAAATGAAAGAAAAGACGCTGCCATGAGTACTGAAACTGAGGTCATTGAAGAAAGAAGCTTAGGGATGGCAATAAGCATCGATCAGAATGACAATAGAGAAGTAGAGGTCATTGAGAACAAAATCAATGAGCCACCAGTCTTGCTTTCGACAGTAGAAGATGAGCTTGAGCTGACGAGTGTAGCTTGCAAAGAGGAGCACGAAGAAACTGAAATCCTGGACAAAACAGGGGAGGCTGATGGGAGTGAATCTGTGAAGCCCAAGGAAGAAAAGAATCCTGAACAAAAATTTGACGATTTGGTTTCGAAACACGAGGAAGGTAAACAAAGCGTAATCAAGGAGCAGATTTCGTCAGATGCATCAGCAGGAGAGGGCAGAGATGAGAATGCACATACCGTAATAGCAGCTGAAGACAACATCGCGGAAGTTGCTGCTCCAGAGGAAATGCCAAGTCCCAAAGAAAATTTGATACAGAAAGATGAACCAGAAAATGAGAAGATTGAAAGCTCCGAGAAAGTATCCAAGGAAACAGAGACAGCTGCTTCAAATGAAATAAAAAACCAGGAAGACTGCATTGATGAAGCAAAAGAAGAGAAATCAAATGATACGGATATTATCAGTGATTCCGGTATCCCAAATGAAGAGGTTAAAATTACACAATCTCAAGCCTTTTCTTGATTCAACACTTGTTCATGTTATTTTATTCTCTGCACATCATGAAAGAGAACAATGTGGCATCAGTAACTGAAAAAGATTTGCCAAGTCTCACAAAATCTTGTATCATTCTTGCAGATTTCACCACCAACAACATTGGATGAGAAGGCTAAAAATGCTGATGTTGAGAGAGAAAACAAGAATGCTGATGATCGGCACCCGACTCGTTCATTGGAACAAGAAATAACACTACCAGAAGGTAAAAAGCTGGAGAAATCCTCCGATTTCAAACATCAGGAACTGGTTGACAACGAAAGTGGAGTGTCCACAAAAGAGGAAACAACACCAAAACTTGTCTCAGAAACTACAGAAACAGGAGATGAAAAACTGAAACACGTTTCTGACTCCAAGGAAAATTTGGATATTAAGGACGCAGGAAAAAACATGGAAGAAGGTGATCTACAGGTAGAAATATCGGCAACAAGCAGTAAGTTCTTTAAACTCTGATGCTGGAGACAATAAGAATTAAACGGAATGTACGAGCTCTAGTATTTGTATAGTAAAGGAATTAAGAACTCTGATCAATATTAACTTGCTTTACCATCCCCACCCTTCACACTAAAGAGACACACAAGAGTATCACCAATCCACTGCTTCTTTAGATCTCACACAAAACTATTCATTCAAAAAGAAAAAGTATATAATATGCGCGTGCATGTGCGAGAGAAAAAGGAGAAAAAGGAGAGAGTATGTCAGATTGTGATGCACTCAAACATCTGCTGCAGGCAATGACACCGAAAGTAAAGATGAAGAGAAGTCTGTGTTTAATGACAACATAGTCGAGCGAACCTTCAAACCAGAAAACATTCAGGAAGCGGAAACAAAATTGCTAGCTGAAGTGGGAGAGGATGTCAAAGAAAAGATACCAGAAGAGAATGTCGAAAGCAATTCACAAGAATCGGTGGATGAAGATCAGACTGAGGACCTCCAAAGTGATGACAAAATGACTGGGCAGTCAAGCACAGAGGTCAGTATGAAATTAAACATGAGATGACCTTCATATAGCTTAGTCTACATGTTCGTCAACTAAAACTTTAATTTCTTATGCAGAATTTTGACGAACATGGAACTGCTAGAACTATCGACAATGTTGTAAAGGAGACAAACCAGATTGATGGAATCACCAACTTGACAGAACAAGAATGTTTACAAAGTGAAAACCGAACTCTAGCAGTAGAACCTATAACCAATGTGAAGGAGGACACTGACAAAGAAGGTCCGAGAGAGGATATCAAAGACAAAGACCAGTCAAGAGAACTGAGTGAAGAGATTGCATCCAAAGATGATATCATAGAGGTAAAATCAGCACATAACTTACCACCCAATTTTGGAGTTTTTAGTATGAATTATCATTTTCTACGTACAGTTCATGATCCTTTTCTACTCTATTTAACAAGAACTTCATGAATCATGTAGGGGCAGGAGATTATTCAAACAATGGCGGAGGCTGAAGACATGGGTAAACAAGACACTGTAGTAGAGGACAAAATTGAGGTGATCGCAAGAGAGATGCATGAAGATCCCCTGCAGGAGGAAAAGGGAGATGACCTAGATAGTACAAAACTAAAAGAAGAGGTCAGCTTATGAACTGTCTTTGGCATTTCTGTAGGCCAAGCTTCATTGCTTATTTAAAGATCACTGTGTCTCACAGATTGAAGACTCAAAGACAGAATTCACAGAATCAATCGAAGAAAGAGATTATGTGGAGGAGAGAGAATCCGAGACCTTGAAGGACAATGAAGAACCAAATAGTGAACTCACTCCTGCAAAGGTATCTGAAGAAACAATGCTGCAGAAAGATGTCAATGAAAGCCTTGCTAAGATCCCCACCTTGGAGCCAGAAAGCAAGGAAGAAACATTAGAGAGAGAGAAGTATGACATCGATGATTCTAATAATGCACCACCTACTACTAAAGAAACAATCCTCGAGGAAGGTGAATCAGAAGACAAAGTAGAGATGCAAAGCAAGGAACCAATAGAAATGGGCATGGGAAGTGACAAACTTCACCAGATGGATGTTGATGCCGAATCAGAGAATGCCACCAACTTAGATGGAAGCAGGGACCCTGAGATAGCAGTAGTAGAAAATGAAGTTGAAGAGCAAATTGAGCACGTAATACAAACGGAAGCTCCTATTGAAGGTACTGAAGACCAAACTAATGCAACTGCTAGTGAGACACCTTCGGCCTACATGTCAGATGATATATTGAAGGAATGTTCCACAATGCCATCACAAGAATCTGAGTTTGTAAGCAGTGAAGCAAGTGAGATAGTAGATGAGGATGCAGAAGAGAAATCAAAAACAAGCTTAACAGAAGCTGTGGAAGAAGAGAAAGCAGGAACGTACAACAATGAGCTTGAAGCTGCTGACACTGAAATAATAACACAACAGGTCAGACATATGTTATTATCTCTCATTCGCATAATCTAATAAGTTATAACAAGCAAATAACTCAAATTAATTCACTTCACTTGATTCCGAACAGTATTAAATACTGGACTTCTTCAAAGGGAAAGTCAAACGGTCAAAAAAAAAAAAACCATTGGTCTCATCGTACTTGCACGCGCAACGAAAATCTCCAACCTTTTTTTTTATTTTTTTGAAAAAACTCATCAGAGCTTATGAACCTTTAGAATACAAGAGAATGAGTCATTATTGTATGCGTCTTATCATTGTAAATGATGTTGAGAACATATCATGAAATTAGTTTAAATGTTTATGACCTCATATTCCTGTCTCTGCCTTCCATTAACTAATTAATTATCACTGTGTAGCAGGAATGTGCTTCCAAAACTATGACGAGAGAAGAGAGCCAAAAAATAATCTGTGATACCAACCAAAGTGAACTTGGGGAGAAAATGACCGACTTTAAGAATGGGAGTTCTGAATTTGTTGAACAAAAATATCAAGAAGAAGGACATCATGAGACCCAAGAAAAAGAAGAGCCGGAAGAGCCTAGAGATCATGTCAAAGAAACACAAGATGCAGATGAGATTGTAAAGGCTGTCATCTTAACTGAAGAGGTCAGAAAATAAACTACTAATCATCTGCGAAAAAAAATGAATATAAGGTCTTGTTTAGCGCAATTATGTTTGCCAAATATATCCGACTAAGATTTTTTGTCACATTATCAGGTGCAAGATATTGAGGAAGCTGATGGTGAAGATAAAACTGTCAAACTTGCCAATGAGGAAAAGGAAGTCATAAAGGAACCCCACAATGAACTTACTGAAGCTGAAAGTGGAGAGAAGGTCAGTACAACAAACAAAACACATTTCAATATGCTGCAAGCCTTCAATATTTCTCTTTTGTTAACATTTGATTTGACCCATGGCAACTTAAGCAGGCGGAAGAATCCATATCCACTGAACAATCTAAAGCATCAGACTTCAATGAACAGAGAGAAACAGTCAGTTCAGACGTTCAAGAGACCTCAGTGATGGAAAATGAGATATTGATTGCAAAACAAACAGAAGTAAAACAGGAACAAGAAGAAGCCAGTGGGAAGTCCACAGGTGACTCGTCCACTGCAGCAGTTCAACAATCAGAAGAAATGAAAAGGGAGATCACAGAGGGAGCAGATAGTCCTCGTGACAAGATCAAGGAAATCACAACATCAGAAACCAGCTTAGATGAAACTCAGATAGATGAAAAGACAGCACAGGCTTCCAACACTACTGAAGATGAAAGCAGTATAGACACCGTTGACGTTGAGGCTAGTCAACAAGACGATGTAGTTAATAGGATAGCAGTAGAAGAAAACTCCTCTAACTTGGCATCACAGCATCTAGCTGAGAATAATGAGAATGCGACAGAAGAGCAGATAGAAGATGCAGATGCAGATGCAGATGAAGCTGAGGAAAGAAAGAAAGCTTCTGATGTGGATGTAGTCCATGAATCCGTAGATCATTATGTGGAAGATGTGAACGCAGGGGAAAGTATAGAAGAAGTCAAAGAAGATTCTGAAACAGTATTCAAGTCTCGAAACATTGAAGCACTTGAAAAATGCGAAGTTTCAGCTGATCAAACGGTCACAGAAAAGAGGACAAAAGAAGAAGAACTGACACCATCCCCAGAAATTCCTTCCAAAGAAGAGGTCTATGAAACCAAAACAGTTCAGAATGAAGAAGAGAGCACAAAGGAAGTAGGAATTGTTTATGAGAGTTCAGTAAAATCTTCTGCATCAAACTCAACAAATGAAACATGCATGACAAAAGAAGAGCACAGAGAGGTTTGTGTTTCAGAATTGGGGCTTGACAGTCCAAATGAAGTACATGAGGAGAACAAGGGAACTTTAGATGAAAAGGTGGAGGTAAAAGAAACTTCTGAAACAGCTACCTTGTCCAATAGCCAATGCCTTGAAGCAGCAATAGAACATGTAGTTGCCTGTGATCAAACTTTCCATGAAGACAAGGGACAAGAGCATGAGGAGTTTTGCATTCAAACAAATGAGTCCAGGGAGCTTGAAGCCTCCCAACCCAGCCTTGAATTCAATGAAGACAAAAAGGACGAAAGTCAAGATGAAACTGATGAGAAGAAAGAAGCTCCGGGAGTCATATCTGAGGCTTCGTTACAGACTCTACCAGTCCAGAGAATTGATGGGCAAAATCAGACATCTTCTGAATTGCTCTCAGAGGAACAAGAAGATGGAATTTCAGCATCAATGGATGTGGTGGCAGAAGAAGAAATTAGCTCTGATCAAACTCTCCTGACAGAAAAATTGAAAGAGCAGAAGGAGACACTATCTGAACAAGAGCATGTAGCCTCAGCCACGATTGAGAGCGAAGAAAGTTCAAAGGAAGTGGAAGTGGTAGTGGCAGACGATGAGACCAAAACAACAAAAGAGGTATCCTTGCAAATGGAAGTACCAGAAGAGCATGAAATTCAAAAGGAGAGTCCAAAAGAAGTAAGAGAAGATGAGGATTCTGGTGAAAGTAGAGAAGATATCAAAGAGGCTGCTGGATTATCTTCTAGGCCTGATTCTCAAGACCTCAAAGCACCAAAAGAAGATGAAATTGCTTCTGATACAACTCTTGTGACTGAGGAGAAATCAGAAGCGAAAAGTCAAACGCCATCAGATGCAATGATTGATGAGACTCCAGCCACATCCGAGCATATAGAACAGCACATGCAAGAAGGGGAAAATATAGAAAAGAGTGCATGCTTTTCAACGGAAGGCACAAAAGAGGTTGAAGCCTTGGAAGTGGAAATTGAGAAGGTTAATGTAAATGAAGTTAGCAACAAAGATGGGGGGACACCAGAAGAAGTTCTAAAATTGCAGCCTCATGAAAATCCAAGCAACGATGTTGAAAGTGAGGTAATCATAGGCTCAGAAGTGCAGAGTTATGAAAAGACCAGGGAATCAGAAGAAAGTGAAGTCAAAGAGAAGCATCTAGTGGCAGCAATACCTGATTTTGTTCAAACAAATCAGCCAAAGGAAACAGTTGTTGCAACTGATGTGGCAGGAAATGAGATAACAAATGAAGAGGTAAGAGACAAGCCTAAACAGAAATACGAGCACTTTATGCATTTTTGTATTTCAATTTTTATGAAAGTATTCTTTCAGTTAAATGATTTGCTACTTGTTAACTAAGTGAGGAAAACAACAGGTTGCAGACAAAAAGGAGGAGTGGGAAAGCAGTTCACCAGTAACCCTTAATGAAGAAACAACTAAGGAAAGCAGCCAACTACATGAGCTAACAGCTGAAGAAAGATTAGGAGATGATATGATAGAGAAGGAAATTCAGAATAAAAAGGTGAGACTATTATTAGCATTGACCAATATTTTATTCACTATTATTTTGTTCATTCTTCATTGCAATGAAATTAAACTCTTTATGTGAAAAGTAGTTAGATCAAAAGTACGAACGTGAGATAAAAAAAATGCTGTCTTCTTATTAAGACATAAATATGCCATTATAATTAAACACCTTCATGTTGTATGTTTCTAGGAATCTGGTGCAGAGATATCAGATGTAAAGGAATCAGTGGGAGAAGTTGAAATCAGTTCTGATGAGAATCTCCCAATAGCAAAATCAGGAGAGCCAAGTGAGATACCATCAGCACAGGAAAAACCGGAGGAGTACGTAGAAGTAACCACAAAGGAAGTAGAAGTGGTTGAAGATGAGTCAAGCAGAACAGAATCGGTATCCTTGCCAATGGAAGGGGACACAAAGCTAGAAACCTGTCACTCTAAGTGTCCGCTTGATGCAGAGGAACAAAAGGAGGCTCCAAAGGAAGTTCATGAGGAAGAAGACATTGCCCCTGCTGAAACTAGAGAAGAAATTAAGAAAGATGTTGAGTGTGAGTCAGTGCCAAATTCTGATTCCCAAGGCTTTGAATCAACAAAAGATGAAATTGTTTCTGGTGACACCCTCGCGACAGGGAAGACATTAGAGGAGAAAAGTAAGACACCATCTGCAGACTTGGTTTCTCAAATTACAACCTTGTTGGAGGAAACTGAAGAACAAGCAAAACCAGAGGAAACACAAGGTGATAACAAATTGCAAACAAAGGAGCAAGAATTCCAGGGATTGGCACTTGAAATGGAGAGCAAGGAAGAAGGGGAGGTCCCTGATGAAGCTTTTAAGCTGGAGTCTCAAGAAAATCAAACTGTAATAGAAGAGAGAGAATTTCTAACAAAAAATGAGGAAGTAGTAGGATTATCAAAAGAAACCTCCAACCTCAAGACCAATACAAGTGAAGAGACTTCCAAATCCGAATCAGAAATTTATGGTTCTGAAGTCAAAGATACACAGAGAGAAGAAGCAATAACAAATGATACAACTGAACCGATGCTTAAGGAAGTGATAAATGAAGGGGTAAGAGCAATATTCGAGCAATACAGCCATGTTTTTACTTTTTTGTGTCTTCACTTAAACTTTTGATTAACTATTGGAAATGACAGATTACGGAGGACAAGGACGATGCAAAAGGAACTCCACTGATAATTGGCAGTGACGTAACAACTAAAGAATGTCATCAAGAACCTGAGGAAAAGCCTGGAGAGAGCTTAGGAAATCAGAAGACCACGGAAGAACCTCAAACTGAAGAGGTGAGAATAGAACTAAAGAACTGAGTTCAATTAGGTTTACAATGTACTTAGGAACATAAGTTTTTTTCTATAAAAAAAAAGGAAAGGTAAAAAACATCAACTCTTTTCAAATTGAAGACCTTCGTGTTATATCTTATCAGGAAGTCGACACTGAGATATCAAATGCCAAGGATGCGGTAGAAGACGATACAATTACAACTGATAAGAGTCTCCCGGTCGCAAAATTGGATGAGATACAGTCAGTTGCATTGCTTTCAGAAGAGCAGAAGCAAGGAACTTCTGGAACAACTGATTTCATAAAAGAGGTGAAGAAGGGAGTTGAAGGGACAGAAGAGCCTAAAGCAACGGAAGAGGTGCCCTTGCAGAAGGAAGAACCCAGTGAGCTTGGAGTCTCCCATGTAGAGACTCAACTCGATAAATATGTACTGGAGGCTCCAAAGGAAGTACATGAAGGAGAAGCAACTACAAAGCAGATGGAAGTGATTGGGGATGTACCAGTCATAATGGAGGAGGCATCCTGGCAAAAGGAAGAGCCTAGGGGACCAGAAATCTCAGAGTCTAAGCGACCACTTGATGCAGATGTACAAATGGACAGCCAAAAGGAAATACATGAGGAAGAAGATAGTGCTCCCATCGAGACAAAAGAAGAAATCAAAGAACAGGTAGAATCTAAATCACTGAAAAAAGTTTGTTCCTTTTGAAAGAAAAATCAAATCAACTCTTTCAAATTTAATAACTTCATGTTATATCTTACCAGGAAGTCGGCACTGAGATATTAGACACCGAGGAAGCAGTAGAAGAAGATAAAATTACAAGTGATAAGAGTCCCCCGGATTCAAAATTGGAAGATGAAAAGGAGATACAATCAAAGGCATTGTTTTCAGAAGAGCAGAAGCATGTAACTTCAGCAACAACTGAATGCATAAAAGAGGTAATGAAAGGAGTTGAAGGGACAGAAGATGAGCCTAAAACAACAGAAGAGGTACCCTTGCAGAAGGAAGAACCTGGGGAGCTTGGACTCTCCCAATTAGAGACTCGTCTAGAAATATACATAGAGGAGACTCCAAAGGAAGTACATGAAGGAGAAGCAACCACAAAGAAGGTGGAAATGATTGGAGATGTACCAAACATAATTGAGGAGGCATCCTTGCAGAAGGAAGAGCCCAGGGGGGCAGAAATTTCAGAGTCTAAGCAACTACTTGATGCAGATGTACAAATGGACAGTCAAAAGGAAGTACATGAGGAAGAAGAAAATGCTCTCATCGAGACAAAAGAAGAAATCAAAGAAGAGGTAGAATCTAAATCACTGAAATCAGTTTTTTTCATTTTTAAAGAAAAATCAACTCTTTCAAATTAAAGACATGCATGTTCTATCTTACCAGGAAGTCAGCACTGAGATATCAGAATCCAAAGAAGCAGTAGAAGAAGATAAAAACACAAGTGATAAGAGTCTCCCATTTGCAAAACTGGAAGAGCAAAATGAGATACAATCAGTTGCATTGCTTTCAGAA
>NBIL01054834.1:0-14542 GCA_002752925.1 Viola pubescens var. scabriuscula | reverse complement strand
ATTTTGTATTGGTTAGGTTGCCTTGCGGCATATGAGGGTCCTTAGTATGCCTGGAAGCAGAATTCCAGATTGGTTTTCCAATGGAGTGGTTACATTTTCAGAACGCAAACACCATAAAATCAAGGCTGTGATTATAGCAGTAGTAGTTTCTCTTGACCAACAGATACAAGAGGAATTGAGAGTTGACTTACCAGTAATACCATTCATTGAAGCTAAGGTACTTCAACTGAATAAACCTGTGTTCAACACTGGCTTGATCCTGCGGGGAGTACCGATGACAGACAAAGATCAAATGTACCTGTGTCAGTATTCAAATTCGTATCCTCTGGTTTCGCTCTTGGAAAATGGATGCAAGATAGAGGTGACAAGGGGGCCTGGCATGGAAGGAGTCCATCTGAAGAAATACGGGATTCATCTTGTTTACGAAAACGACGATGATTACGAAGGGAATGAAGAGTCATTGGTTGAAAGTCAACAATCTGTTTCACAGAGGCTGGTGAATTTTTTCAACTCAGTTGACCAAGATAGCCACGGCCATGTTTGTTAAGTCTTGAAAGACAGGATCAACAAAGTTATTGTTTGTTTGTATTTTCCTGAAATGCAGCCACTGTTTGCTCCTCTACTTCTTTTATGCATAAGAAAAACACATACTTTAGGACATAGAAAAATGAGTGAGTGATATACTTTAATTCATTTTGAAGGCTAAAAAAATTGTAGAATTTGTCAGTACCTGCAGCATTTTCCCAACACAAAAATAAAATCGCAAACTTTTATTTTTCACCCACCAAACATGTCAATGGCTTGTAACTTTCTTCAAACAAATCGCAAACTCCACATACTTCTTGGGTTTGCCATAATCAACATGTAGCTCAAAAAAATTAAAAATTCTTTCCTTTTATATCAGTTAGCTGTACACCCGTGACAATCCTAATGTGCCCTTGAAATTCCTCGCGGCAAACATCGAGAATAGAGCAAAAATCGAAGAAAAAAAATACATCTAAAAACCAAAGTAAACAAAGGCACATCTACATCTACACATTCTTCTAATATTCTGACCATCAGAGTAGGAACCTAAATGGGACTAAGTAAACCAAAAATACAAAGCTTTGTACAACAATATTTGTTCACTTCAATTATTTTTTGGGTACCTTCGATTTTGACTTCATGCTAGCTCTCCGTGCAACATCCCATGCCTTTTGTGGGGCATATATACCAAACTGTGAAGCGAAAAATGACTCGTATCCAGGTGAATCAAATGCAAATCCTGTATGTTTAGATAACTCTCGTGGGAGTTGAGATATGGCGTAGCTTCTTTCTTCTTGTATGGTAAGCTGGTTCCCGACCTCCAACAGTTCTGTCCTGGTCTCCTCATCAGGGTCGTGCATATGAATTTCCTGAACTATCTGATAATCATAAGGGAAGAACCATCTCTGAATCCTGTATTCAGATGAGTAAGCAGTCATGAGTGTTTGTACCGTGCCACGTAGGTATGCAACAGTGTTTGCCCATTCTAACTACATTTCTATTTATGAACAGGTAATAAATATTATTAAGTTTTTGAAGTTACTGTGTAAATCTTACCCTTGGTACATGAAGTCACCGAGAAGTGCCACGACAGGAATGAATAGCACCGTTAGGTAGAAATACAATGTACTCATCAACACATATATGACATAAGAAACATTCATCTACAATGTAAACAAAAGTACATTAGCACAAGGATAGCATGAGAGGGACAGATGATTAAACATAAAATAGAAAGGGGGAGAAAAAATACATACCCGAAAAATGCAATATATGAAACTGAAGATAAACCATGCTAGAATGCTTCCTCCAACACTAATATAATGCCACCTCGTAATTGAGTTACATGCCATAAGAAGACGCAAGTTAACAGTGATTACAACGCACGTGAAGGCCATAGTACTGACATCCCAGATTCCAAATATCTTGCCGGATGAGTTTTTAGCACCAGTACTGGAAATAGTCACAAAGTAATACAAAACAAGAGATTGGTACACAGAAAAGCAAGCCCAAGCAGCCACAACCCTCCACTTGAAGAAGACATCTCTTATTCCCTCTTTGTACAGTTCAGGATATTTCTTTGAAAGTGATGCACTGACATCCTAGTAACAAGATCAAATCAACTTCTATACATAAGTAAGCAACATAAGGAGTGCAATATATTAGCAACACATAATTGGACATGCAAGAATTCAATTCGTACAGTTTTAACTCAAGACCAATTAGCATATAACCGACCCACCAATGCATCACTAAAAGAAATTGTATTTAACTTGTTTAACTTAATGATTTACTATTGAAGGATTCAAAAAAGATATAGTTCTTCCAACAGAAAGAGTATCATTTTTCCAAGGCAACACGTATCCTATGCATACGAAGAATGTTATTTATTCTCTGCTTCTGAGAAAATCAAAAACCATCTGGAAAGTCTGAAATAAATTGCCCAAACTGAACAAATTGTTCAAGAGTCAATTTGTACAAGAATCTTATTGTGGTTCAGATCGAAATACTAGTGACCTATGCAGTTCAGCTAAAAAGGCAAACCAACTGACAAGCTGCCACCCTAAGTCAGAACTACATATATCCGTACTTACATAACAGAATAAAGAAATTCAGGTGAAATGAGGCTGATAAAGATGGAGCACCTTGTCGAAAAGCCCAACCATGATAACCGGCAGAGCTGTGAATATCACATTATACAGTGACTGGAACCAATCATCGTAAAATCTTTGACCAGAAAACCCAGTTTGAAAGGTGAACCAAAACTGAGTCAGAGTGAATGTAAGATTCTTGTAGAAAAAGTATGTAATGACCTGCAACAAAAAACTGTCATACATACTTTCAACTAAAGTATTTCACAACTTCCACAATGCTGAAAACCCAAACCTTGCATATTCGAAGATATGACCACCGTCCATGCACAAGAAGTAAATCAGTAAGATAGCGAAACTGAGCAATTGCAAAATCACTAGCCATCACTGCTTGCATTCCTTCTAGCCCACTTATTCCAACACCGATATGGGCAGCTTGAATCATGCTAACATCGTTGGCACCGTCCCCAATACTAAGAGTTATTTTGCCTGCACCTTTCTTGACAAGACTTGTCACCTGTAAAATAGATTCAAAAGTTTTAGAACAAAAGGGCTTGCAATCATCAATATATTCATAAATCAACAATAGAAGTAAAGCTAGTCCAAGAATGCAGCATCTCTTATCAGTCCTAGAAGTTAAGTGCCAAAACCAACAAGAAAATTTAATTTAATCTACAATGGGCCAGCCACCTCTTTATTGCCTGTAACTGCAACTTAGGCATCTTAACCCCTGAGTGTATTAATGATACTATGGCAGCTTATAATAGATGGATTGGCACTGGTGTGATGGGTAGAAATAGTAGAAAGACAACCAAAGCATAAAGTAGCATTCAATTGTTCACCATGTTGGCAATGTTAGCCAATCTTATGCTTGTAACCATAAAATTTCAGAAAAGGCTTCTAGACAAATTCACATCCTTATTAGGTAATCGATAATGAGAATTACCTGTGCTTTCTGTAAAGGAGAAACTCGGCAGCAAACTACAGAGCTGCAATTCATGCTTAAATTCAGTAGCATTACTCGTAAAGCTGGGTCTAACGCATACATCAAACACTTTCCATCAATAACAAGAACTAATTTAGGTCGGGATGCAGAGCGCAAACAGTGCTGTGCTTCCTCCAGGCTTTTCTTCAGTTCTTTTTTGACTTCTTCCTTGATAAACCGAGCAATTTCCACTTGGTCACCCTGCAAAGAGAATTTTCTATACTGAGCAGCTTAGAATATGGCAGGAATCTGGCAGAGTAAGAATGCTGCTTACCTTTTCTTCAACTTCTCTAATTGCGTCTGTTTCTGAATTGATAATGAACTGTTTCATATCATTGTTTATTAAGTTGCACGCTGCATCAGATGACAACCACAGAGATACTCAAGAAATTGAGATGGACATCAGGCATGGTGAATAGCTGAAGATAAGAATAGGAGAGAATCACCTAGCATAATGACTTACCATAAGCTATATTTATTGCAGTTTCCATCTTGTCCCCAGTGAGCATCCAAATCTTAATGCCAGCCCGAGAAAGAGTTTCAATACAAGTTGGTACTCCTTCTTGAAGCTTGTCTTCTATGGCTGTGCATCCAATGAAAGTAAGATCCTTTTCTATAAGTTCTGCCACCTAAGGAAGTTTCAGAATCCAGATTAGAGAATCACCTAAACTGCCACCAAATACAGGTTAAACAAAGTACCACCAATCATGGGAATGTAGCTCACTGCTTCTCTCTAAAAGCAAAGGATAGATCTTGGATCTCAATTCCTAATTTTTCACCTCAAGATCAAAAGAAAGTGAGAACTTGCTCATTGTAAAAGAGGGGGGGGGGACTTAACCAGTATTCTACTGTTTAGCAATCGTTTGTAATGAAAATCTAGCTCTTTTCAGTCCTATTGCTTGTTATAGCAAAAAATCAAAGCAGTAATAATAAAAATTCACCGCTATAATCCATAGATCATGAATGACAGGTTTTACATGAAATAATCGTTGGTGGTTTTAGATGACAGGGAAGGGGGACTAACAAACAAATTCTATTAAAGAACATGAACAATATGCTTAAAATATAATAAGCTGTAAAATAAGTACCATTAAACTACTACAGAAAGATGCTTCATAGTTGCATAAAATACATAGACACGTGTGATGCATAAAATACAACTCAATATGAAAGATGATACATCAAATAATGGCCCACCACAGTATAACAGCGTGAAATAGAAAAAATATCGGTGCATACCTCATCTAACTTCTTTTCACGATCCCTGAGAGAGGATTTAGCTTGGATGAACTTCTCATTCCAGCTTTCATAAAATTCGGGATTTAAGTTTTTATAGGCTAGACAAAGTGTGCGTAATCCAGCAGCTCCAAATTGTTCCAAGTGCGCGCGGCTTACTTTCTTAATATCATTATTGCCATCAGCCAACCTCTCATAAATTACATTATCAGCACCCTGTAAAAGTAGGTTTCTGGACAAGAGTCATTTTCCAAGATAAATGACATGCAACGTTTCCATATTATAGAAGGAAGCTTCAATACGATATTACCTTGCAGTATAATACAAGCCTACCATCTGGATAACGGCAAACAACAGACTGGCGCTTTCTAGTGCTATATTGACAAAGAATACAATTCATGTTAGGGTTATCATCCATGAGAACATAAACGAAATATTGGAGTGGGGTGTAAGTCAACCTGTTGAACTCTAGAACATTCAGAATTTCATAAGCCACATCTTGGGTTTTACCCATCTTCTCCACATGGGACTCGCGGACATATACCATGGTCGGGGTACGCCTAAGTAAAGGAAAAATATCAGCTCACAGTTTTCAGTGGTTTCATTAATGATTGGTGTCAGATCAACCACTTTTATTACGAAATGCTATCATATTCAATGAATTCCTTGGAAATACCAAGTTACCAACAAAGCCACAAATTTATTAAATTAAGAGAGAGGCTGTAATAACAGTTGTGCATATAACAGAGTTGCAATTTGGAACCTGTAAAAGAAAAAGCCAAAGTTCTTGGCAGCAGTAACCAAAGCAGCCTCATCCGGAGATGCAGCCTGATAAGCAATTTTCTCTGGGGACTCATCGCCTTCAGGAAGTACAGTATGACATATAGCAAGGCATCTGAAAAATTCCTACAAGCAAAGGAAATATCATAGAAATCACATACTTTACTTTGAGGATTATGATGCATATTTTGTAGCAATGTTTACATACTGGATTCTCAATGATTTGGATAATTTTTTTTGGAGAAGCTTATGACTCTTGTGCAAAAAAGAGAGCATATAACACTGATTTATCCATGATAAGATGTCAATGTCAATATCATTTTATTTCATCTCATAGCCAGATTTTAGTTATTGTCAATGCAGCAACCAGGATTAGTACAAGAATAAGAAGTGAAAAAACTAGATCATTAGCAACTAATGAGCTGCATTTCATAAGTACCCAAAGCTGTACCAAAGAAGGCATCTAGTTATTCTATAAGATTTTGTGGATTTTGCTGTGCCTTGTAAACTTTATATATGCCATCAGTAGAGAACAGGATAATTGAAGTGTGATCAAGCAATGCTTCATCAGTAAGTAATTTTAGTGACTGTTCTACAAAATTTGAAAAAAACAAAACTAGAGGAAAGTAGAACAAGGCGACATGCAATAGTCAATCACACTTCAATTATCCTGTTTTCTACTGATGGCATATATAAAGTTTACAAGACACAGCAAAAACCACAAAAACTTATAGAATAACTAGGAAAGTAAAGAGAAGAAGTAGAAAAGCAAAACATGTAAAACAATAAGGGTATTGCATATTGCATGAACAAAAATACAACATTAACGTGCCATGATGTCATCAAACGATTCCTAGCACATAGCAGACCGAAATTTCTACAGCTTTATTTAACCAGAAAAAAGAGCTCAAACTATATACAGAGCATAAAATGGCACTTCAGTTCAGCCGAAATAAGTATGCTACCTTGCATAAATCTGGGTTGGGTTCATTCCTCCAGGCTCCTCGCATGATCCTAGAATCATCAAAATTAAACCCCTTCTCGTGTACTACATTGGCTGATGTCCGCATCTGTGAGAGTGTAAATATTTTCAAAAAGATCTTGATTGCCACAGCAGGAGGGAGGATAAAATACTAATGGGATTTTTTTTTTTTTTTTAAATCTCTATACAAAGACTTTGAATGTTAGTATTTTTTGTTCCCCCCTGAAAAGACAAAACATACCTCTGCAACCATCATGCCAACCCGCTCTGCTCCTCCGCGCTCTATTTCAGTGATACCGGAACCATAAACCTCCCCTCCAATTGAACACTTAAAGAACTCCATTAGGTTTCTAGTCAAAGTTCCAGTTTTATCTGTGAAGATATATTCTACCTGAAAAAAGACGGCAATTTGAAAACTTTAAAATACAAAGACCAATTGAATGGAAATATCAGAAGAAGAAGAGATAGACCAGATAAACGGAAGGGAACGCCATGAATTGAAAGCTATGGTCTAAGGGAAAATTGATAATTTAGCACCACAATAACTTGGAACTTTTAGCCCATGCGGAACAGATGCCCACGTCCAGATCAGCTAGTTTAAACAGGGGAACTAGAGGACTAAGGTGTTCCAAAGGCGGCGGGGTAGTTTGCAAAATGATGACCAAATATCAGATAGAAAGCATTAGACATAACCTGTCCAAGTTCCTCATTCAAGTTGGAGGTCCTAGCCAAAGCAGGGGTATTTGTTTCAGCATGGTACATACGTACGTCCTTGTTGATAAATTGAGTGCACTGAATAAATTTGATCATCTGAAACGAATTCAATAAGTCAATGAAACAATACAGTCAACAAGGAAAAGTGAGATAAATGCAGTGGCAAGATACTTACCTCAATAGAAACATACAAAGAAATGGGGATGATTGTCGAGAACAGAGTGATTAGTGTAAACAAAGCCAAACCAGCAACCTGTGATCCAGCAAAGAGAATAAAAAATAAGAAATGAACAGGAAATAGTGAGGTGTAACTATAAAAGCCAAACCAGCAACCTATTATCCAAAAAAAGAGAATAAAAAAATAAGAGATGAACAGAAAGTAGTGAAGTATAACCATCATAAGGATTTATTACCCCAAATCGGTTGCTTGGATTAAAGTCAGTAGACACATCTTCATGAAGGCCTAGGTAGTAGTATTTACGGTTTATGAATATACCACTGCAGTATTTAATGAAGAATAAAATTAAATCAAATGGAGAAAACCAATGCCAGAAAAAGAGAATGCAATATAGAGCAGCACAAGCTTAAAGGGGCATGTAATATCCCACCAGCCTATGGCTCCAATCAGGCACATAGTGAAGAGCGTTCCAAACAGAATGAGAATTAGTTTGTCAAGTTTCCTTTCCAGTGTACTCCTTTTGGAAGGAACATTCATGGAATTCATCATAACCTGTGATCAGAATCAACCCCACAATAAATAGCAACCTAACAGAGTGATACAACAAAGAAACCAGAAGCATAAATATCAAAAGTAAAAGTTACAACTACATCAACGTCCCTCCACGTTTGTGGAAAGAAATCAATAAACCCAGTTTATGTTCACAAACGGACAGCACTAGTTTTCCATAAAAACTATTATAATTCAATTGACATAGCAAGGAACCATTTTCTGGTCAAAAGAGAAAATATGCTAATTAGGGGGGCAACCTTTGTTTCAGGACCTGTAAACATAACAGCCCCAACAATGTACTCTGTGTTCCTGAGACTGCACCCCTGGAAACACACAAAACCATGCATAATAAGCAAATCTGAATCAGTTTCACAGGAAAGTTAAGAGCCTGATATGCATTCAACACAACACTTTGACTGGATATCCTGATGAGAAAGAAGATCATCTCAATCTTACAAAAGAGGAAAGAGAATTAGTGCATACCCTTAATAGAAGTTGGTTTGGGCTGAGAGGTAACGTTTGTTTTTGGATTACAAGATTTCCAGTGAAAGTGTACAATGAGTTGTTTGGTTGCTCACACTGCACTTCACCTGCATCCAGGCAAAAAAGGGCCAATAAGGTGAAGGCGTTTGATTTTGTATGACATGACACTATTCAGCATTTAAAATGAAGCAATATCGTACTTGTGTCCATTATTAAAAGGGATGTACACTGTACACAATTGGGAAATAAGGGGAAGAGAAAAAATAAACTGTCATTCTTGGTTGCCAAATAGTAGCATATGGAGGGCACCATTTTATCACCACAGGCATCACCATTAATGTGGTAAGGTTGGTCATAACGCGCTGAGTCCGTTAAAATACAAACTGGATCTTATTCGATACTCCTCATCATACTACAGCATGGCTATTACAGAACCACAGTAATTGACTAAAGTGATGGTCAAACATTCAACTGACTACAGAAAGGGGGAAAAAGGAGTCTTTACTTCACAAGAACATAGCATGTAATAAAAGTCCATGGTAGTTGCTCATATAATCTCTAATTCCAGAACAACATATGGATAGCAAATACTCTTTAAAATCAAAATTTACCTTTGAATTCAGCAGCTTTCTCAGGCGTCAAGTAATCCCAAGTCCTTTCCAACGCCTTTCTAATCTTCAAATTTGTTTCCCCGTCCAAATTTGCAGTCTAAACAAAAAATTAAAAAAGAGAGTAAATCCATTGGCATCTGCTGAGTACATGTACTCTTCCAAAGCAATAGAAATATTCAGAATAAGCATATTAGATGAAAACAAAACCTCAATATAACAGACACCGTCTGGATTTGTGCTTGCAAGGAAAAGGAGATCTGCAGGAAAGAATCCATCCTGTTTAACCTGAATCAATGCAAAGTTCAGATTTTAATAACAAAAAAGAAAAGGGCTGTGAGATTTATCAGAACCTGATATAAGTTATGAGGGGAAAAAACAATAGTAATTATTGAACTGGAGGTTGCTTTGGAGAATTCTTCTGCTGTTGACAGTATCATCATTACCTGAATCCTACATATCATTTTCAATGTGTTGCCTCAATTCTAAATTATCACTTTAAAGTTACTGGAAAACAACTATTTCTACAAAATCGCCTAAAGCTGAACTATATAAGCTAAACATAAACCAAAAAGGAATCGTTAAAAACAAGAATCAGTCATTTAAACCTTAATGAATCACTCTCAATATTCCACCGAACCCTTTATATTGCCACTTCTATTAAGATGTGTGCAACATGTTTTATTGTTCAATAATGGATCTTGTTGATGATGAACCCTACTTTAACCAGCAGAACATTTGCAAAGAAACTGACTCAAGTGCAACTATCATCTCATACAATGAGGAGATTTGTTGACTTAAAAACATATCGTAATAAACATCAAACGTACTCACCCTGACAATGTCTCCAACCTGCAACTTCTTCCAGGGAACTACTTGCCACTTTTGATCTTGCAGCACTTCTGTACGAGTATTGTTAACAACCATGTCATTCTGGAAACGTCTCTGTAGTGCATAATAACAAAAAGCAAATGAAGGAATCAGCATTTCTCCAACTCTAATATTGACAGCAAAACTTAGTCTGAGGCCCCTCTCCTTACAGTCAAAAGGATTGTATCACAGATGATTTTTTGAGCATGGCATTTCAGGAAAAGAAGACAAAAACAAAGTGTGCTGCCTACAAAAAGCATTAACTGTAGAACTCACCGAGTCCTCAAATGCCTCCTTAACAAGAGAGACAAAAAGCACCATGGACAGGGGGGCTACATTTGTTATTGGATTCACAGGACTGTATTGAAAAAGACATGTTAGTTGAGGAAAACATATATGAATACCAACTCTACGCTTTTCTTACATCAGCCAATATCACAAATCAATAAGACCAACAAACTAGGCCAATTAAAGGCAAACATCACACAAGCCTGAACACAGGTTAAGGATACCTGATTGGCGTCATTGATAAAATTGCAATAAAGAGAAAGTAGTCATTCGCCACCCGCCTGAACTGCCAGTGAAAAAACACAGACTTTCTCAGGAACAGAAATTGCTAAGATGAAAACTATAGCAGGATGATACTGCAATTCACCAACCTAATATAAGACCAACACTTAAACAGAATCTTCACATCCTATTTTAGCACTCGCTAGTAACCAGAATAACGCATTGTTTACAGGGGGCTGTATCTCATTTATGGGCTAACAGGTTACGCTCGGGTTTATTGTCTAGGAGAAACAGTTTGACCATGTAATCACGAAACTTCAGATGATCATGGATATTCAGTATATTTGCATCAGCTTATCTTTTGGTGTTCAAAAACAGGAATAAAGCAATAAAAACGTAAGTGGGGAAATTGTATTGAACTTTTAACAAACTTCAACTCTTTACTCAGCCATATTAACCCTCAATTGTTAAAACTAGCGTTCATATATTTTTGTTTTCTTACTACCGACTTCCAAGATAGGAAAAAATTCTAAATCTACAATCATGTCACATACCCACTACAGTTGAGTTTAAAAAAAAAAACAAGAATGAAGAAACTAATTACCACACGATAGGAGTAACAATCTTTAATCTTCACTGAAGTTACACACCAAGATAGTGAACAATATTGCCACTACTAGCATGCATTTACTTCCTAAATAAGGCACATATATAGAGATGTAATTATTTCATTGCATAGTTTACCTGTTCAAACAACCCTTTAGGGAAAAAAGTAAAGAAGTTGTACTTCGTAGTTGATATAGAATTCCCCTGAAACAAACACATGACCAAATTAGTTAAACAAGAAACATTTTTTTTAAAACAATGAAAGAAAGACAGCACAATGCACAATATCAAAGAAATTATTCCAACTAAGAGAACAAAATCCTTTAGGAGCTTCTACTGGTTCTAGATTAAGCAAAAGCTTGTCTTACTAAATGTGTCTACACAGGTTAGGTTTAGTCAGCACAATCTCAATGATGACAAACATGGAGGTATTTCTTGGGCCAAACTTATATGAAGAGAATCAGATTTCCAGATGAGGACAGTATTTATTCATCTTTCTAGGACAGACAAGAACAAGCTCTTTTTTCCTCTCCTTCTCTGTCTCTTTCTCTCACACATAGAGGAGTTCTTAATCTCCATAGAGAATCCAAATGGTGGTTTAGTTTTAGCTTAGCAGATGGTGGCACCCCAATGGAAGCTACTACAAGAGATCATATACATTTCCCCCATCAACAAACATCTACAAACTAGCCTCCTTACACTCAAAATTTAACATATCGTACAATTCACCTTGAAATGAAGGATCCCAAATCTCATAAAGGAAGCTAACTCACATTTAAGCCTCCCTCATAGAAGTTTCAAACTCAGCTAAATCAACAAAAGTCAAGTAACAGAAACCTGCCCCTATTTCAACTCATCCATTGTATTTACTTGTATCCATCTTTTAGTCACTCCAGGAAGTACATTTATATTCCGATAAACCGATTGCCATATATTCCTTTTAACTAGATTTCCAAAACTCGCACTGAATTAAAAATATTAATCTCGTAGATTGTCATACTGTTTCTTCTATCTAGATTATCCAATGCTCACAAAAATTTACAAATATCAAATTACATTTATCTCCTATTTTCTGGGCCAAATTTTTTTTTTCCTTCGAAAAATGGAAAGAGTATGGATAGAGAAATTACCTTATACTTGATAGGGGCATTGGCCTCACGATCGTTGCAGAAGATGGTCCGGTAACCGGGCGCTTGAGGCTGGATTCGCCCTAGCCGAACCGTTTGAGACGACGTCGTACGAGAGGTGCTCGAAATCGCTGACGATCTCGATGACCTAAGCCTATCCCATCCACCACTCATCTTTCCCCCTCCCTAACTCCCTCTCTCTCTCTCTCTCTCTCCTCCACCGGAAGAATAAATAAACGACGACCGATCAGAACTCAACTCGATCCGATTATATCCGGTTTGAATTACTTTCGTCGCTTTTTCGTGTTGGCGATTGAAACAGAGAGGAAATAGAAAAATCTCCCCTCCTCTTCTCCTGCTTTCGTTGTTTCCGCAGTACGGAGTTTTCGTTGCTTTGTATTGTTAGTATTTTATTTTATTTTTTAGATTTTATTATTTTGACGAAAGCCAATCAGACCTTTCATTTGATTTTCAATTTCAAAGCAAAGAACAAAGTTTGAGGATTGTTTCACGCGCTTGCTTAAGCGCGTCATGATGCGGGCCCGCGTTGCGTGTGCTGAGATTGGATGATTTCGTGGCGCCTGCACGATCCACGGTGGACTGGAGAAGTTTCCAAAAATCGATGGAAGTTGACGTACGGCGTCGTTCCGTTGATTAGTGGGCGTTAGAGAGAATTTAGGTTGGCAGTTGACCATAAACGGAAAATGGACACTCGTTGACTAATGGTTTGCACTCTGTAGTAGACGGATTACGGAGTAGTATTAATTTTTTTTCCTTTTTATTTATAATTATTGGTGGATTATTAAGATTTGATATCATTGTTATTTATTTAAATAAATAAAAGATAAAATTCAATTACATACCATTTTATACTACTAAAAAATTGTTAGAGGAGTACGAATAAAATTTTAATAGCGTCAATTTCGATAAATTTACCAGAAATTTCATGATTTTTTAATAATATCATAGATCAAAATATGTTATTAAAAAGTTTATTTTACGGCGGACTTTTTACCACTAGTTGATAGTTTTATTTTCTTGATAATTGATAGTACTTGATTGATATTAGTAGTCAAGTTCAAGTCTCATTATTAATTAATTAATTTTGTTAAAAAAAGTAATTCTGGGCCAGGCCATTTGACCTGAGCGAAATTCAAAACTAAGCCTAGCCCAAATTTATTTGGGTTTTCAGTTTTGCTCTCATCCTCTCTTTGGGCTTCTTCTTTTAAAAAGAAAAATAACAATCTTAATGCTCGAGTTTAAGGAAAAAACGTCATCACTCATCAGCAACAAAAAGTTTCAAACTTTGAAGAAATGGCCAGAGCAGCAGCAGCACCCTTATCATCATCACCACACCACAGTCCCCATTTGAACACCACCAAGCTCTTCTCCTTCCCCTCCATCTCGCACCTCTCATTTCCTCACCAATCCTTCCACTCTCATCTGCACACCACTTCTCCAACCAAAATCATCATCTGCAATAGCAAGGTGCTTACTTTTTCCCTTTCCGGATCCCCCACCACTACTTTTCTTGTTTTATTACAATCATATCTTTTCTATTACAGCTTGATGGGTCAATCGGTGATGAGGATGAGGAGATTGGTGACACTTTATTTGATGACAATGAGATGGTCGATTACGAGAGTGATGATGAAGACGAGACAGAGAGCAGTGTGGACTTATTCATCAGATTCTTACAGAGCATGTTCAAGAAACTATCTAAGAGAGCCAAGAATGCTTCTCGCTCTATGCTTCCTTCTGTAATCTCACCTCAATTGGTAAAAAAATCTCATCTTTTTGCTGGCTATCAAAGCATTATCAAAATCAGTAACCTGGGTTTTGCTTGGAAGAATTAATAGTAGTTCTAATGAAATTAAGGGCTGTGATTGGTTTGAATTTGAAAAATCAAAGCGGGTTCTAAATTGGATCTGTCACCATTTTTTCAAAAATTTCAGGTTTCTTTTGCTGTTGATGGGATTCTGCTGTTAGCTGTGCTTTCAATTCTTAAAGCACTTCTTGAGGTATAACCTTATCTTTGTGTTGCTTTCTGTGGTTAGTTTAGCTGTTAGCTGTCTGATCATAAAATTTTGTCTGGGGCTGTTTTTTTCATGTGGTTTTAAACATGTAAAGGACAAGACTGAGAATTGAACTATCAACTGCTATGATGACGACATACACGAATTGCTGGTGGTTTGCGCGATTGGAGGCACTGTGTTCGCAGTCATCTTGCTTTTGCGTGTGGCATGGGCAGCCATTGCATACTTTCAATCAAGTGGGAATACTTTCAATTCAGGTG
>NBIL01054831.1:0-11139 GCA_002752925.1 Viola pubescens var. scabriuscula | reverse complement strand
AAAAAAAAAAAAAAAAAAGTTTAAGTGAACGTGTTCCCGAAATCCATTGAGAAACTCGAGATTTATTTGAAGCAATTTGGATATAGATTAATAGTGATCGAATCGAAATCCGACGCAACGTTAGTGTTGAGTGTTTTGCGGCAACTGAAGTGGGCTTATAGGTTCCATCTCAAACTTTACCAACCCATCACATAATCCAGGACAAAAGCAGACCTTTAAGCCCAACAAACTTAAATTGGGTCATAAACTATTACAAAAACATAAAACAAAACAAACAAAGGTGCACTTAAATGGCGTCCTTTTTAATCACTCGCTCCTCACGCGCCACCGCCAACAAGTTCCTCAAACCCTGTGTCTCCGCTTCACTATGTCTCATCAACGGCAATACCACCACCGCCACCACATCTAACAACCCTAACTACAATCACCAGGTACACGTTGCTCATCCGGTACTCCACCATTTCTCTCAACTTTCGCGCCAAAACAATCACTTCTGCTCCAATTTAAATCTCCGCTTTGCTGCCGAATTCTCCACTTTGTCTGCTCCAAGAAATGATGGGCAGAAACAGAATCGCGAGAACGACGATGACAAGCCATCATCTCAGCCGCAAGAAGTCTCGTGGGTTGATAGTTACTTGCCGAGGCAAGCTCGGCCGTATGCGCACCTCGCTCGCCTCGACAAACCAATTGGGACCTGGCTCCTAGCTTGGCCTTGTATGTGGTAGGAATTCTTCTCCAAAGTTGCTTGCTTGCTTGATTGAACTGTGTTTCTTTTGTAATTTTGGCTCGTCTGGCCAGGTCAATTTCGTTGGCGGCTCCAGCAGGGACGATTCCGGATTTGAAAATGATGGGGCTGTTTGGTTGCGGGGCTTTGCTATTAAGAGGCGCAGGATGCACCATAAATGATCTTCTGGACAGAGATATTGATACAAAGGTTTTGTTTTTTTAAATTAACTTGGTTCTTGTGACTTGTGTTTTTCCTGTACTCATCTGTTTTTTGTTGTGAAGGTGGAGCGCACAAAATTGAGGCCGGTGGCGAGTGGGCGTTTGACACCTTTTCAAGGGCTCTGCTTTCTCGGTTTTCAATTGTCCTTGGGTCTTGTGATTCTCCTTCAACTGAATAATTATAGGTTAGCATGGTCTTAGTTGCACTTTCAAGTCACCAGCTTGCTGAATGATTTCTGTTGCAGCTTGAGTGATTTTACTTTAATGCTGTGTGAAAGAATTTAGCCAACTGGGAAGTGTAAGAAAGTATGATTTTTGCTTAATTTTTCACATGAAGGAGCAGGGTGGTGTAGTGGGTTTTCATAGCACAGATTAGATATGTTTTCTCTATGCTTCAGTTTTGAATGGAATTTTGGTTTGGAAATGTGTCCTTGACTTTAGTTTCAGTTGGACTTACAATTATGTCGTAGGGATGTGATGCCACAAAATCAGCTTCACTGCTACATCAGGAGCTATTTAAAATGTTTTTGAACTTCAGTTGTCTGTTAAATGGTGCTTGACTTTATTTTTTCACATGTACCTTGAAAGCAATGCTACTGTCATCTGTATCATGTTTTTGTCCGTCTCATTGTTTGAGATTACTGTTTGTTAATTTCTTTTAACAGCCGCATTTTGGGGGCTTCATCCTTGTTGCTAGTGTTCTCCTATCCCCTCATGAAGAGGTTGACTTTTTGGGTAAAGTTATATCTATTTGCTGCTACTATAGTTTTATGTTTCTTGTTTTTCAACTAAAAGGTCCCTGAAAATTCCCTGATGGCTGTTTATGTCTGATATTTTGGTGCAGCCTCAAGCCTTTCTAGGTCTGACTTTTAACTGGGGAGCTTTATTGGGGTGGTCTGCTGTGAAAGGCAGTCTGGATCCAGCTATTGCCTTACCACTTTACTTTGGTGGAGTGTTTTGGACCCTTGTGTATGATACAATATACGCACATCAGGTACAGTAGTATAGCCAAAGATGGTCTCTTTCCCACCTTTTTCCATGCTCTGCAGCTTTGATTGATAGGATCCTTCAGAATTCTTTAACTATAAAACTATCATGGTCCAGTTTGTCACCCATTGGGAGAAGGAAGCCTTTATTTCTCCTCCTATTCCTTGAGTCCAGGAAAATATCAATCAGTTTGTTTAGATTATTGGGTTTGTTTCTTTGATACTAGTGATCAAGGCATCTGTTCTAAGAATATTTAGAGCTCTGATTGCTCTTTTTCCCTTCCAACAAGATGGTTTAGAATATCTTTTGGGTTTAACTTCTTACCTTATAAAAGGATGCGTGCCTCAGCACTTTCTCTTTGGCCTATTTCTTTACATCTGGCTGCTACTTTTCCAAGTTCCTTTCGCATAGTACATGTGTTTGTAATTATTGAAGTATATATTTATGTAATTCAAAATGCCTTCATGTCAATACTTTAGGACAAGGAGGATGATTTAAAAGTGGGTGTAAAATCTACAGCCTTGAGGTTTGGGGATTCAACAAAGGAGTGGTTGACCGGGTTTGGAACTGCTTGCATCGGTAGCTTTGCCCTCAGTGGATATAGTGCTGAGATTGGTATTGGTTCTCTATTCTCAATGTGTTGATGTCCATTGGCTCCATTGGCTCCATTGGCTCATAATAACTTCTTTTTTTCTCCCTTCTCTTTTTAAATAAAAATATGGAGCAGGTTGGCCATTTTATGCATGTTTAACACTCGCTTCTGGACAATTAGCTTGGCAAATATGGACAGTTGACTTATCTTGCCGCCCTGATTGCAACAGAAAGTATGTTTCTAGTTTATAAGCTTTGTGTGATTTCATGATTTGGAAACATTTAACTTCAACTCCGAATTCCTTGCACTTCTTCTATGTGTTTATGCATTTTTTTCCCTCTTGCCGGATTAGATTTTCATATCCTTGTATGATTGGGGTTACCTGTAGCACTGACATACAAGTATGCTGCTGATATTTTGTTGCCTTGAGGTCATGCAGATTTTGCATTTGTTGTTAGTTTTGGTCTGCCAAAGCTGTTTGATACTTTGATTTCCTGGCTGAATCGTAATTTGCATTTTGCTTCAAATTTTTTGCGCTAAACTATATGTATAGTCTACTTTTATACACCAGGTTAACATCCTTGTTGTCTTGAATCCCTGGTTTGGAAAAACAATACTGGTACATATCCCTGGTTTAATTGCACTGCTCTCATCTCAAACGTTTCCTTATGAGATTCGTCCCCTCAGTATTCCTTATGAATTATCATCCTCTCCTGGTTGCAGATTTGTGTCAAACAAATGGTTTGGTGCGATTCTTTTCAGTGGGATTTTATTAGGTAAGCTGTGGCCGTAGAGACATGGGAGTTATCCGATTCGATAATCATTGGCGAATGTATCCAAGGTATGTGTTTTCTGTCATCTTAGGCAACCGCTGATTGCCCTCTTATCAACACCGAGACATTGCTTATTAAATTCTCATTCAGCCTTGATATTGAGCTTATGTTTTTCTACAGGTGATTGATTGCTTCTCAATGTGCATAACTGCAGATATTTATAGCTGCTTCTGATTTTTTGCCGGATGGCGACATAGCTGAAAAGCTACTTTGCCAAACTAGAAATAAGACGGGTGATTAGGAGGTAAACTGAATTCCAATTCCTGCTGCAATATCGGAGTTGAAAGCTAGAGAGGTTCTATTTTTGCCGGAACGATTGTTTGTTGGATCATTGTTGTTGTATGTGTAACATCTATTGGTTATACAGAGATAAATTAGGCAGGGCAGTGCAGTGCAGTACAGTCGGATTATGCGAATTCTTGAGTTATCATAATCAAAATTCAAAAAAGATTTTATACATGTTAAGAATGGTGTTGACTATTGATCCCTAGACATGCAGGACAGATTATGGTGCTTAGGTTGTGCAAATAATTGACAGAAAGGACTATTATTTATACTAAACAGTGTCTCCTTACTAGTCATGGGAAACCTCTAATTAATTTGGAATCCAATCGCTAAATCCGTCATCGACATCAGATGATGCATCAAATCGCTACGCATATAGCAGCCCTCGCATCGAATATGCTCAATACAGGATTCACTTTTTGTTATCTTATAACATCCATTTCTGGCAACGCAACGGCATAGACTTCTACACTCGATAAGCTGATTCGAATCCTTAACCTAGATTCTCTAAACCCTCACTATTAGACCAACGGAGAGGATCGGACCGAATCCAACAAAATGAGTACCAGACAGCCACTCACAAGCAAAGCATCATTGATGGTTTAGACAATTTCTGGATTTGATCAAAGGCATGCTCCAGTAGTAAGTTGTTATACCAACAATGGCTTGTATATTATAGACATAGATAGAGACAGGTAGAAACATACGAGGGATCAAGCCAACAAAAAATACGAACATAAAACTTAAAATAATTAACAACCGGGAGCACAACGCAGGAGATTTCTTGGTGGTATAACTCTCTTTTTTGATCTTTAAACTAAAAAAATGATCACACAACAATTGCAATTGAAAGCTAGGGCAAGAATCTCTAACATTACAGCTAGTACAGAGTGGAAAATGGTGCTGACCAATGAAATACAGAAAGTATGATGCACTAGAGTAGTATCTTCAATACAACAATGAGAGTGCACCCAAGTCTATTTTCTACCTCCCGTGCCGCAGAAGCTCAAAATGTTACAGCACATCCAGGTAAGAGTAAAATGTACCTCGATATCTTTCCTGTCAAGGTACTGCTCAGTTGATTCCCATTCTTCGGAGTGCACAAATACTCGTGAAATTCAGTCAAGTCTGTTATCTTAATCATGTACAATGCAGTTGCCATAAGTTAGCGTAAGGCTAAGATCTCTCCTTCATTTTGGCCCTAGCAAAAAGTATTCCAGCCAACAGACCTACAAAACAGAATTGTTTTTGTTGCGTGTCAATGTAACGAGACAGAATTTAGATTCGTGTTCTGTGCAAGCGTTGATGCCGTCTAAATCCATATTTGCAAAGAACGTTGCATGATAAAACCATACCGAAGAGGATGCTGGCTGAGTTTTTCAAACTCGTAGGTACATTGAACAGAAAGATACCAGCAACAGATAACGGAATCTTATTCAGTGACCCCACAAGACTGCAGATGGAAAACAAGTGATGAGAAAAAAACCTAGATTATGTAGAAACAACCATTTTTCATCACACCTGTATGTAGTAGCCCCTGTTTGATGAAGAAACCACATGGAACTGAAGCTGATTGCCAGACCCAAAAATCCACTGAATGTCATCACCAACCAGAATTCTGGTAACCTCAGAAGTGGTCTGCCAATTTATTTCAAAGTTCCAAACAATCAGTAACTTTAGACAGGGATCGGACAATATGTTTGACCACTACAAACTTGTAATATGTAATCAAGATTGCACATAAACAAAGCTGTGTGGTCTTCCGCCTTCATGACAATATGCAGATCGAAGATCCACATGCACACCAACATCAAGTGTTTTTTTTAATGTTCATGCACAATATTTAGAGTTTGCAAAAAATGAACCCTAATAGAAAGCAATATGATGCAGCACAAATATTAAACAACCCGAAAGAGGAAACGGAGCCATTTTATTTTTATTTTTTAACAAAGGATGAAGGGTTTGAAAGTGGGGGACTAGTCAAATAGTTGTTAGGCCCCATTAATGTCATTTGAACATCGAAAATTATGATTTTAAACTATGTAGGTGCAAAACATCCGTACTTCTGTCAGTAAAATATGTGAAGGAAAGAAAGGGAAGTGGAGGAAAGCGGAGGAGACTCACGTTCTTGAGAGATATTCCACCTCATTGAAAACAAAAATAAGAATAAACCCCAAAGGCAATGAAAGAGTGTTATTCAGCAAGACCATTGAAAACTCATTCAAGTTTCCAGACTTGGTAACTTGCTTTGCTGTATCCATGACCCTGCGCAGAGTTAGCTGCAACAACAAAATCAAAGACAGACATCCATTAGGAATAGAACTAAAAAGAGAGGAAACAAAAAACTTCCATCACAACTAGAGAGCATGCATCACGGTTGAGTATCATAGGATGATATTCCCCTTCCACTTAAAGGGTAATATCCTAATCAAATAACTGGTAAGGTGGGCAAAAATTCAAACAACTATATTTTATACATTATGATTAACATGGTCCAACATAGTAGAACAATTTTACAAATTAGGAAGTAAAGTTAATGGAAGTCCAATCTGAAAAATTGTAAAATTGAAACCCCCGAATTATATACATACAGAATATGATGCAGTTAAGAAACAGTTTGCGAGCTGCCATGAATAACCAACAGCATGAAAAGAGAGATCAGTAACCCCCCCTGAAATGGCTGAAATTATCTGCACAAGGAAAAGACACATTTTTAACACTTCATGCTTTTACATATTCTTAATAATGTATCGCTTAATTCCACGTCATAGTTACAAGAACCATAGGTGAAAAGGGGTCTCAGTAAAACTAGGACAGCAATGATTGAATTTTTTTCCTTTTTTGTGGAATGGTGATAATTACTCTAGTGCTCCTTAAACCTGGTGTCTGCAGCAAATGCACATACCATTAAGAACAGAGCAGCCCAAACTCTGCTTTCATGCTCCTTCTTGAATAGATACATTTCACCAACTGCAGTTATCACGTTAGTAACGTTCTTCAGGACTGTGACCATGGCAACATTAATGTATTTCAAACTGCAGAAAGCACACAACAAAATTTAGAACAGGATAAATAAAAAATGAGCTTTCTGATGAGTCCCACCTTAAAGCTCACCTAGCAAGGGAAAAAGGAAATAGAACATAACAGTCTACATGGTAGTATTAACTTGACAAACAATATTTCTACATGATATGGAAGAAAAACATAAGAAAAAGAGCATGTTATAATCCCAACAGAGGTTTTATTGCCACAAATATCAAAATTACAACCACTTGAATGTCTAATGCCATCTCCTTGTTTACTTGGCAAGAGTTAGGATCTTCGAATATTGACAAGTAAAAAAGAAATAACTGCTTCTCATTTTAAACGCGTAGTGAAAAAAGTATAAGATATGTAGAAACAAAGAATATCAATGATAAAGTTCAAAAAACAGAGTATTCTTGATTTATGATATTAATATCAACCAAGAAAACATTTATCTTTTAGGATATATTTTTTTGAGAAGGATCCTAAGTTTTAAAATATGTTTATGAATTGTTGTTGTGGGTTTCGGGATCATAGTTTCTATTTGATTCAAGTGGCACACCTAGTTGAGGAGTTTCAAAAGTAAACCTAAGTGGATTCTATATTTCTCTCACACCTTCCATCTAACCATACTAGTGTTCTATCATCCTGAATACAAGAGAAACAGAAAAGTGGAAAATACAGATTATCAATGAAACACAAATTTAACAGGACACCAGCACACAACGCTTGTTCTTCTGTCCATTCATCCCAGAGTTCTTTGTATGAGAAAAAAATGCACAGAGGTATTCCAGAAAGGCCACAAAATAGAAAAAAGTCATACCTAAACATGCTTGTAATAAGCATCCCAACAAATATAACATTAACAGGTAGCCAGACCTTTATCAATCTCCATGTTAATGGTTCTGTCGATATTACACCCAGAAAACTCAATACTGACACAATAATCACTGAGATGAGATTCTGCACCCAAAAGGAAGAGTCATGAATATCTTAGGTATTGTCTGTTACTATTTTTTCTGTCAGATTCTTGAGTTTAATAGCATCAATTAACAGGTTGACTTATTTATGCATATGGAAAATCACCTGGTAGAGCATTAAAGATATCCCAGCATTAAAATCATAGCTGGAAAGCACCAACTTGTTAACCAGTATCATGCTGCAGGAGGAAATGCAATATGCGAGCCCAGATAATAAGGCCTGATTGTGTATTCTAAGTATTCGGTTACTACGTAGCGGTTTATCTCTGTCTTTTTCGACCTTTCCATCTTCCAAGTCAATTTCATCATTTTCATGAGATCTCATTGTAAAAGACCTATATGGACATAAAAAGAAAATCAGACGATGAACAGGCATTGCAGCTCAGGCTTTCTATAGCCTGATTGTACATAATTATTTATATTTCATGTAACAGCACTTCAAAGGGGAAACAAGTAACACTACGGAAAAGAAAAGAAATATGTAAAGATCTTACAGAAATAAAGAAACTAGATACAGAGGCAAAATGGGTAAAGTAAAAGAAATAAGTGTGGACATTTTGTGCGTGTGAAAATTCATAGCGAGACAAAGGACTTAGTTGATTTCAGAATAGTAAGCATCCTTATAAACCATGTGTGGTGCATCTGAAAAGCTTTCAAACTTCAGAGCAAGTAACATATGCACCTTTGACAAGGGCAATAAAATTTGAATCCACAAAACTTCAATATCAGATCACCTAACACATATCAAGATGATCCTTCTGGGTTTTTTTCACACTTTAGATAATACAATAGCAACTGAATGATGTGAGATTTATCAAAAAAATTGCAGTAGAAAAGCAGCATAAATCTTTTTGTCTGAAAAACAACAGCATGGTTGATCACACAAACTTAAATGCAGTGTCAGGTCTAATTTGAAGATGATAAATAAATGAAATGAGGTAGACGGACCTGTTAACTACTTCTCTTCTTAATGGACTGGGTATCTGGTCAATCACCCCATTTGACTCATGAAGCTTGAGGCTTCTTTCCCCAGTTTGGCTTACTGTATCAATATCTTCTATGAGATGCTTTTCGTAAAGAGAACCAGGAGCATCTAAGGACAGAAGCCTTTAGCACAGAATGTGGATACAAGCATCAGTTCAATGTCCCAAGTTGGAAACCAAAAATTACAAAGGTATAGTAAACATTAAAGACGAGACACTGGGTAACAAGAATCAAACCAGTAAATCATCTAATTGATAGTGAAACTTCAATCATTCAAATGTGGAGTTTAGTTCCCCATAGGACAGGCTGAGTGAGGAACAGATAGAAACAATGAACAGAAATGCCCTCCACTATTAGTCAACCAATTAATTCCCTTAATCCAGAAGCTAGCTATGGGTACCCAAACAAACAAAAAAAAGGGAAATACCAGGAGAGCACGCTATAGAGCTCACTCATAGCTAATCATTGAAGAAATGGAACAAGCACTCAAATTTTAAATTCACTTAACTCTTTGCCAAATTCAAAGAAGTAATCAACTCAAGAAATAGAAGATATAATGACCTTGAACCCATGAAACCTAAAAGCTCAACAGCTCCATCCAGAAATGTGGGCAAGCGTCAACTCACAGAAAAGCCACTAAAGTGATGGTCTTTGGAGGAACGAGCAGAGACCCTTTTGAGATTGGGAGTGGAAACGCAGACCCAAGTTAGGAACAACAAGATGATGGTGTTTATAGTTGGATGGAGGATGCAACAAGGGGACTTTGCATTGTTATGGTTGGTTTTCTCAATTTTCACGTTGATGGTGATTTCTCTCTTTCTGCTTCGATAGATACTTTACTGGTCTACTCGTTTTTGGCCTTGCCCACTTTGGCGTGCAGATTTTTGCCAAAAAGACGCCCACTTTTGACGTACTTGTTTTTCCTCCTCTCTTCCTCTCTTTTTCTTGTTTTCTCTGTTCAGACTTGGTTGGTTGCTGTTGTTGTGCTGAATGACGAACTGAAACGGTCCAAATGGGTATGAAATGGAGTGGAAAAACTGATATTAGCAGGCCCAGTTGTTGCTATTCCCAGGTTTTTAAAGGGTGACTAATAGTCTTACTTGAGTTAGTCCCTTAATTATATCGTTAGATCAACCAGGTTGAACTATTTTTTTCATCATTAGAGACTCCTATGTTAGGGTATTCGTGGAAAACCTTAATATATTTACTTTAATTATATTTTTAATTTTTAACTTTTAACTTTTAAAAAAGTAAAAAGTTCGAACAGATAGAAAAATAAATTTTAAAATAAAAAATTGGAAAAAACAGAAATAAGTTCCAGCAAGAAATTTCGGGGTAGAGCTGTAGAGGTACTAATTAGTAATTACCCTTAATTAAAATATATTTCAGTTTGATAAAAGAATCCATTAAAATGCTACCACTAAATTTAAGAAAGTGTTCCTAAATTTATTAGGTTAATGATGTGGGCATTACTTTACCACACTAATAAGATAATTTCTCCATTTATAAAAATTAAACTTACGATTTTTTATTTAAATTGACATTTAACACTTTAAAAGACATATCTTTTATAAAAAGTTGTTGATTATATATCCATCTGACTTCATTATTTATAGATGATGTGTGCCATTATCAATCATACATTAATTTTATTTAATAAGAATGATTAACGAGCTATGCAGTTCTTGTCACTAATGATTACAGATTGTGAATGGAGTTATGGAACTCGAACGAATTATTTTGGTTTTATTTGTAATGGCGTTGAATTAAAACAAGTGAAAGTTGAGAATTATATTGTTGGGTCTGGTGTCTATCCACTAAAACTAAATGACAGCTCTTTGTGCCATAATTGTTTAAGGGTTGGAATAATGGATGTTGGAAGAAGACCTAACTATAAATGTGGTGGGGATTAGGGGAATCAACCACTTTTTTCTCTTATTCAAACATCATAGCATACCAATATTTGGTTCATGTGATTAGTTTCAATACTTTACTCCCTCCCTCCGTCGTTTTGAAATAGTAAGAATTCGTAAAAAAATAATTTTTGATTTTATTTTATTTCATATTGTTTTATTTTTACTCCTAATTTCCACTCAAATTACCACACCATCATCAAATTGGGTTGATACATAAAAAAAATATTATTATTTGCACAAAATATATGTTTCGGGAAAGATAAAATGACAAATATTATGAACAGTAAAAATTCGTATGAAAACAACATTTATTAAAAGACGGAGGGAGTATTATTTAAAATAAAAAAAATTGTTGGTTGATGTAAATTCCGCTAATTTGATCTTTATACATAAACTAATGGTAAAAAAATATAAATGGCCCCTGAACTTTAATTAAATGATTAATATCAACCCTGAACTATTTTTTTTTTAATTACAACCCTACAAATCGAGCGTTTTGATAAAAAACAATCCTACCGTCACATAAATCTGACGTGGCGACGTTATCTTCCACATTTTCACATGTGGCCCACCACTTACTTACCTTAATTTTA
>NBIL01054789.1:0-11167 GCA_002752925.1 Viola pubescens var. scabriuscula | reverse complement strand
ATATATATATATATATATGTGTGTATATATATGAATCGGTTCTTCTGGTTTTACGGTTCAGTCCGATTTTCCATGACGGTTCCCCGAAAAAAACCGAACCGGACCGGACCAAACCGACGGTTCCGATTCGATTTCCAAGTCAGTCCGGTTTTTGTACACCCCTACTCATCATCAACTCTTCAATCAAATAAGTAACGGTATCTGCTACTAATCAGATTTATAAATGTCCCGCCTTGGGTGAAAATATCAGCTTAAGTAACGCAAAGCTCTTCTACATTTGAATACTTCATCTTTAATGCTGTGTCAGTATTGGCCTCGTTTTTTATACCAATATCGACACACGATAAATACTTAGATGACACGTATCCGACTCACCACCACTCATGTTCTGCTTTTTTGTTAGCCTAGTTCAACAAATTAAAAGATATACATATTTTAAACTTTAATATTAATATCGTACATAATAATGCTTGGAATACTAATTATTTTACCGATAAAATAGTGAATGTGAAAATAACACATATATAATGAATAACTATTAAGTGAATGTGAAAATGATACGTCTACTTTTAGTATAAAAGTTAATAAAAGTGTTATTATCTCTGGCATTACTCTTAAGTTATTAACTAATATGATAAAATTTGGATGTTGTGCATTAATTCACTATAGGAATTTCGTTAATTAAAATAATTAATATCACTAAGATTCAACCAAATTAGTTAGCATGTGAAGTATTTTGTTTTATTAATTTGACATTGATCATATAATTAATATGTAATTTGTTCTTCTAAGGTTTGAGATTAGCAATGGAGTTGGAGCAGTTGCTGGGCTTGCGCAGGTGGGCCTTTATTCTTATATCCGCCTTTCTATATGGAAAGACTCAGTCCACCACTGATCCAAAACATTCTGAGGTGCAACTTCCCAACCGCGACGCGTCGTCCAAGCCCTTTCTATTTGGATTGTCAATTTTTTTCTGGATTTTAATTAGTAGTTTTAGTTTTGGATTTATATAAAAGTACAAGAATTTCTCCTCGGATGCTTTCCTTTTCACTCCGGTAAAAGGAACCTAACATATTATTTTTTGTTAGTACATTCATTTTCTCATATTGATCAAATTTTATAACTTCTACTTATATTTAATGTAAAGTTTATTTCTTTACTTTCTGTAGTATATACATATAAATATATAGGTTGTAAAATCCAGTCCCGGTGGGGGAAATAGTCAAGAGTCAAAAGTAGAGTCGAATTAGATTGACTCGTAATTTTAATAAATTAGTAAATAAAATTTAATATTGGCGTAATTTTAAAATAAATAAAAAATTTATCTTATATTCATTTTTTATATTCTAATTTAGTATCACAAATATAGCGTTGGTGTAGCGGTTAAACCTTAAAGTTTGTTGGCCAATATGCCGAACATGGGTTTGATTTTTTTCATAATTTATTTTATTGAGCAATCCAATTTAACTCAAACCGGTTCACCAGTTCGACCGATTAGATTGATCGATTTTCATCTCAAACCCGAAAAAGAGAGTTGGGAGGTTTTTCAACCCAAACCTAATAATCGATTGCCGAATTTTTTAGTCGAACCGGTCGAATTGGGTCAAATTTAACTACCTTGATATATATACTAGGCGTTTGGGGGACCCCTTTAGATATGGAGTGTTAATTTTGAAACTAAACCACACAAAGCATCCATATATATTTCATAAATTAAAGCTCCCTTCCAAACCGAGATGAAGGGTTGTGATTGAGCAAAGCAATCAGAGACACAAGCACACAAACCAGCCCATGAGGACATGCAACATTCATTCAAATCCTTATCTGGAAAGGATTTGAAGAACTCATGTCTCTGACTATTTATTTTACAGGAAGTAAAAAGTCAACACATATTTTACAGTAGGTAGGTACTTAGAAAAGTCTTAAATTTATTATGGCCAATCCATAACTGGCATGGTTTGGGCCGAAGCCCATGATCTCTTGATCCATCTCATTTGCTGCAGCTGCATGAGTCACAGCTGCAGTCTGATCCACACTTGCAATCATTCTCAGCACCATAGCCCATCTCCGATCCCTCGTTGAACCTGCACCACCAAATAAATAAATTAGTACTACTTATATTTTTTTTTTTATTTCACCGGATAATCTGGTAGGAGTTCTTTCCAGCACAGATAGAGAAATATATATATTTTTTCTTTCATGAACATGTGTAGCTTTAAATTTCAATTAAAATATGGAAAATTACATCTTCAGTGGTGCAACACCAGCAATGATGGTCTCAGTTGAAGTGGTCTCACTTATATCCAAGTATTTTGCACACCTGCAATTAAAAGGGAAACATAATTTAATCAAATGAATTTACTGCCAATAACTGAAATTATATTGTACTCTCAGCTCGAGCGAGTTTAGTCACTTGCTTAACGGTTTAAAAAAATACACTAAAAAAATTTGTAAGAAAATTAATGAAATTATATATAATTGAAAGATAGTTGAAAGTGTACCCTGAGCAACAGCCACAATTTCCTCCACAGCAAGACATTTTTTCTTTTCTTTTCTTGTTGGACTTGGGAATTTTACTTCACTCTCTTTTGGATAATTTTCTTGAGTTCATGACTTGCTGCTATTTATAATGAAACTGAGCCCAAACTTGGATGATATCCACCGTACACGTGGATGAATCTTAGGCCATCAGCGTACATGTTCCATCAAGTTATATTGTGGTCTCCGTCGTCTCCTAAGATTCATTTTCAACTCCTTTTCACCATACTTATCAAGTAAAACTATTTGCCTAAATAGACAAAGATTAATCTCGTTGTTTAAATTAATTTGCCTAAATAAACAGCTGACGTGTAGTTGATTTGTTTTTTTTCGGGTATGATAATTCCGATGTCTATGATCTGATGGTGTGAAATCGATCTCTTTATGACCATGTTGACGTAGTGATGGCTTGTATTCATGGTGGAAGGATGGTAATTTTTAATTCTTTTAATCCTCCTTGAAACAATCAAGAGAACAAGAACAATTATCTATTGTTGATGTTGATGGAAAGGGATTTCTTTGTTTAAAAGTATCAGAGCAACTATCAACCTACCATTAAGTAAATATACTTCCACAGTTTATTACTCCCTTTGGGTCAAATTAAATGATTATTTCCTACAAATTTTTACTATTTATAATATTTGTCATTTTATTTTTTTCAAAACATATATTTTCTGCAAATGACAATTTTCTTTTATGCATCAATTCAATTCGATGATGATATGATAATTTGAGTGGAAATTAGGAGTAAAAATAAAATAATGTGGAATAAAATAAGATCAAATGACTACAGATATTTACTATTCTAAAACGTCATTTAATTTGTCCCGGATGGAATATAATGCAATAGCAAAATTCATATATATCATACAAGTTATAGATTGGCATTAATAAAAGTTCTAAAATAGAACGGGTAAAATAAATAGTAGCCCTAAATGTAACAATGTATGAGGTAATTTGAATTTGAATTTCTTTTCCAGATTTTTTTTTGTATTGGGTAAAATTGATAATTTTTTTTTCTTAAATTGGGTCATCTTTTAATTATTAAAGAAATTATTTATTGTTTCCTTTTTTAAAAATAGTACAGGTCATTCAGCCCTCACCCAAACCGAAGTCCTATATTGGGCCATGTATATAATGTGGGCTGGAAATGTGTCCGTGGAGCCCAATAAGAAAATAATGAAACAGACTTTTGGGTTCCCTGAAAATGGGCCGGGTTATATAGATCCTGTCATCTGAAAAAATTCCTACCTATAGCGATGAGAGAAAATGAGGAATTATGTAGTTTCTTGTCGTCGGAAAACCGAGAAGTATTGAAATTACTGTAGCAATGTCACATCCTTTTTTTCCCCTAAGAGAATCATAAAAGAATCTTGATAAAAACTTATAGGTGTTTGTCCTCACAGTAATCTAAAATTCTCTCGGTGATCCTAAATTTCTAAGAATGCCCTGGTATAGGTAGAATTAGGGAATCCTAAAAATTTAGAATTGTCATGAATTTTTTTTTTTTACCTAACAAGGTAAAATACAAAAGGAAAATAATTACCTAAAATAGTTGATACGTTAGAATTCCCTTAAGAAGAAAAAATGAACTATAATGTTATGAAAAAATTATCTCTTATAAGTAGTCATTATATCTTAGTAAGATTGTATGTGATATTACTAAATAATAGTATAACAATATAATTATTATATAATAATATATTTCTAATAATACATCATTATTTTCTATTATACTATATATTAATACTATAAAATTTTATACTACGATATGATATAATATGATATAATAAAGCATTTTATTATATTAACATTTCATATATTATTACGTTATGATAATAATTTATTATTATAGAATATATTTTATAATTATATATTATATAATGTTACTATATATTTATTTATAATATACAATATTATATAATGACGTAACATATTTATTAAACATTATTTAAAAAATATTTATTTTTATACATTATACTAGTAACTATATTAATGTATAATGATATAATAGGATATAAGTACATAATATATATTTCTATATAATAATAAATGGGGTAATTTTGGTAAAAAGAAAAAGAAGCATGATATTCCTACACCATTATATATATTATTATTATTATTATTATTATCTTTTTAACCAGAGATTTTTTTAGTTCCCGAGGATCATACGTGATGCAACCAAAGAAGATAATCTTTAATTTCTAATATTCTTTAAGTAAAATACAAACTAAAATAATTCTTTTGATAATTTTAGATTCCTTCAACCAAAAGCCATATTGAAGGAAAAAAAATAATACTTTATTTAATCGTATGCTATTAATTAAAGAAAACTGCAATTGCAAGCTAAGCAAGAATGAAAATTAGCAGAACACAACAGAATTTGAGAACTTAAGAAAGAACCGGAAGAGAACATCATACGTTGTCGTTGCTCATTACCGAGAAAGCCGTCGGCAGCATCCGAGATGTCGTCATTGCCGGTCCACGACCACGGAGTTAAAAAGGTATTATCGCGGCGAAGAAAAGAAGTCAACCCCTTTAAATCGATATTAACCACCTCCTCCTCCTCGGCTTCTTGTTCGTCAATAATATCAGCATTGTGATCAAATCGACCGAAAAAGCATTGGAATAGAAATCGCAATCCGCAGTCCCATCCCCATTGTTGTTGCTTTGGTCGTTCTAGTTCATCATCATCAGCAAACCTTTCATTCTTTGATCCAAGTAAAGAACTCTTCCTTTCGTTCAACATCCTTAATTAATTCTAATATTTTGATACTTAACCTAATTAATTAATCGCTACCTCTTTTAAATTTTAGCAATCCATCGGTATTTATTTGGGTAGATATAGTACCTTGTGTGTTCATTCCGTCTCCGATATTGATTATGAAGTACTTTGTTTTACACAGACTCTACAACGTAAGACGAGTCGGTTTAGTTCAAAATCTAATTTTAATATTATGGGCAATAGCAACTAACAAGAACAATTATATACAACGTTGGCCATGAAGAACAACTTATCACATAACTTCATCTAAAAGTTCACTAAAAATCCAATCTTCCAGCTCAAGTGCTACATCCTCTGCATCTATTTCAACATTCATCCATCCATCCTTTTTCCCCATATCGCGGCCCACAATGTCGTCTAATGATTCCATCTCTGACCTCGAACTCCTCTGCTTCTCAATCCTTTTCCAAACTTCCTCCACAATACGGTTTCCTTTAGGTGTTGCTCGCCTCCCACGTTGAGTGAACGAGAAGGTTTCTGGGAAGTAGGCTAGTGAGGTCTCGTATATCTCGAGCAGTTTCTCGTTGATCAAATCGAACAGAAGATGGTGATCACAGTTGTAGCCAATGTCATAGCAGGAGGAAAATTCAAGTCCTACTTGGTGGAGATACATCTCCAGCTCCTTGAACAATGCAGGGTTCAATGGCTGGTCTAATGAGCACCATTTCTCAAGATTGTCTTGTTCAGTGAAGCCAGATACCTCGAGAACATCCTTCACGTAGTTGAAATCAGCATCGCCGAGTCTGTTCGATTCAAAGTCATGGAAATGATTGTCAACCGTTAATGTAATGTTTGCACTCTCAGGATTTTCGGAGCTGCAAACTGCTGCTACAGAATCTTTGCAAGTCCTATCTTTTATGTCTACAAAAGAATCAGCTTCATGGATGCAAATGTGCTGATCAGGATTCAACTCTAAACCTGTCACAATTTACACCAAACTATTAGCTACTAAAAATGAAAATGATAATTCCAGGAAAAACAGATAATTCCGAAAAATCACATCAAGATCAATTCCTAAACCTGAAAAGTGAAAACCCTAGCACACCCCACATAAAAGCATAGTATATTACAAGCAGTAGTCAATGCTTTACCTCCTGAGATTGGCAGCTCTGCTGGGCCATTTACATCGTCTCGGAAACTGGTATCAAGCACTGAAATTGTACTTTGATCTTCACACTGTATACTGGAATTCATAGTAGAACGAGTCACCTCGTCTAGGTGAGGGCTTTGTTCCTCATTTCCAGGCTCAGCTATATCCTGATGCAATTCAACTATTTTAGTATGCTCTTCATCACTGTCTGCTAGTAAACCACCTGAACTTTTCTTGTTGCTTCTGTTTCTGTTGAGCTGTTGAGCTGTTTCTACCGCGTTTTCCTGATGCTCAGTCTCTTCAATGGCCTCCACTTGTTCAACTAGTTTCCCATCCACAGGAATGCTTAATGATGTCAAGCCATTGCAACTGTCTGTTTCCACTTTTGTTTTGCAGTCTCTAACAGATTTAGTTGGCATCTTTAAAGAAAAAGAATCCCGCGGGGCATCAATCGGCAAAGGAAATAAAGAATCAAGATCAGAAAGCGAGAGTCTCCTCCCGAAGGATTTCAAACGATGACCATTCGGTACAAGTTTCTCTTCATTTGACAATTTTAGGCTCTTAGATTGATAGAGTTGCCACTTCTCCTCTCTGCTGAGTGTGAAGTCAAACAACTGAGAGTATCTTCCCACCGAGTCATGTAGCGAGGATGTTCTTCGTATGCCCTTGCTGAGATCATTATCAAAACCACTCGTCTGCTCAAAACTCTTCGACACGTCTTTTTCTTCACCAGATGATAACTTGTATCCAGAAGAAGGAACTCTTTGGAGGAGTGAATTTGTTGCTGTGCGATGATTCTCCTTTTTACTTTCTTTGAGTACATGCTTCATTTTCTTCTTAAGGCCTCTAAAATGACTTGAAAATGATAGATACCAACCGTGCTTATTTAGTCCAGGAGAAGATTCAAGAGTAGAGCTCCTTGTTGTTTCTTGATTAATGGCAGGGCTTCCTCCGTCGTTTACACCGTCACGAGAAACCTCAGAAAACTTGGATGCAACAGACTTCGGTTCTTGATCCTCAGTGTGATGCCTCGCTCCTCTCGGGAAGGACCAGATTTCCTTCTGCTTGTCTTCAAGTGTGGCTGGCCATGCATACCTAAAGTGTGGGGACTCAGCAGCAGGAAATGAACCTGATTTCCTTAATCTCATTCTTTTGTTGGAAGTCTGGACTTCGGAATTCCTTTGTGAATTAACGACAGGATCGTTGAGGAAATCCACGAATGAATTCTTGTTCATCTTAAAAATCTCAAGGACATCCGCGCAGTCCTTCAACTGGGGACACGAAATTCCTCTGCCGCGATTCTTGGCACCTGCAAGCTTATGGTTAGGAAACTGACTTTTTCGTAACTGACCATTAAGCCTAGAAGATGATACTTACCAATTATTTGGCCATAATTCTTTGGTACAGATGAAGCCTGCAATCCGGAGCCTTCAATATCTGAACTTTTGTGGAGGATTATTATAGGGTTTGCCCAATCTGTACCTATTCTACCCAGGAAATGGCCCGAAGGGACTAAATGACCGATCGAATCTGTTTGCTGCTGCCATGACTTTTCAGAGCTTTGCTTAGAAACTACTTCTGATATATCTGTTTTGTCAGCAATTCCTTTGGTCTGGCTAGTTTTTGAGGTTTGAAGCTCATCCTGACAATTTCAACTAAGGTAGTATCAGTCCATTAATCCAATTCTAAGTTCACTTCTATAGTTTCTGGACACAAAAAAAAAACTCCCACATTCATTCCAAATTCATCAAAAGCACAATCTTACCAGTAAGGGTACTGCTTCCGCGTCCAAATACTCTTCCATTCCATCATTGTAATGCTGAAAAGAATACGTTTTCGGATCCCGACAGCCTACAAGTAAAGGGAAAAAGGTTCTTTTCAATGTGAAAAAACAGACATCCGAGAGAAGCAAAGGAAAAAAAGGTCACCAACAGAACAAATTAAGCAGTTAATAAAACAGAAACATACTTAAAAGGGTCATCTAAATTCCAACACACTGACATTACATAGCATTTTTCAAAGATTAATTATCGAAATTCAGCCACGAATAATCAGAGAGCTTACATATTATTGCATGTTTTCCTCTGCCGCTTTTTCTGCGAAAAGGCAACGACTTTTTGGAATGATACCAGTGATGGTAGTCAAGAATATGAAGAATGCTCCACATGCAGCCTGGATGATACTCATCTAACCCAATCCTTGAACTATGTTGGCCAACCAAGTTCCTCACCATATCTCCAGACAAAGATGAATAAACTGATCCCCTTATTTACTATTATGTCCTGAAAAAGAAAACCCATGAACAAACCTTGTTAAATCACACAGACAGACTGTTCCTTTTGACTGAGTATTGACATTTCTAAGTTGCTTTTTCCAATCGAAAACCCATGAAAAGTAAAACCTGGATTCCTTGCATGTTAGTTTTAGTTAAATTGAAGACAGAAAATATCCCAAACAGAAAATCTACGCCTACACAGCTTATGATGATCCGTGTTCTAACTGCTTTCTGTTCTTTTTTAGTTTCAATTTGGAGCGAATAGTGTGCTTTTCTGTTATAACTGAAGAGAAAACATGAACAATTAAAGATTCTAAAATTAGAAAGAAAATCAATAAAAGATCACTTTCTTGAACAAGAAGGAAAAATGAAAAACAAGAAGAGTAAAAAGATCAAAGATGAAAGTACCAATTAAAGAAACTGTACTTTTGAGAAAAGAAATTAATGAAGTCTATTGATGATTTAATAAGTTATGTAAATCAATAAATAAAACTGAAGAAAAAGTAATTACAGAAGCAATTATGGAACTGAAGAAAAAGAAAAAGAAAGCTGACCTGATGAAGAACAAGAACCAGAGAAAAACCTTAGAGTGGATTTATTTTTTAGGGTTTAACACAATCATGAATTTGTTGAGGGGTAATATATCAAAACCCCAGTTTTTAGTTTTTAATTTAAATGGAGGATTTTTGGGTAGTTGTTAAAGACAAGTATCTTTTTTTAAGGTAGAAATAGAATAGAGGAGGAAGAGAAGGTGGAGGGAGGAGAAGAACAAGGAAAAGATCGTTAGTCGTGTCGTACGAAAAGCAGTTTTTTTTGCCGCGGTTTACCCGCCAAAAGCCAGAAGTCTGGTCTAGATGGTCTAGATCATGTGTTTGGGGTCTGCCCCTTTTGTATTGTGTAAGAACAAAGGAAGGAAGAGAGACTGGTCCAAAAACAGTCCGTCAAGTAAGCGAAGGGGGCTAAGGATTTTATTATTTATTTTTTAAAATAATTATCGTACTTATCTACTAATTTATGTCATAAAAACGACATTTTATGACATACACCGACCAACTGAATTTCTATAAAAATTTGTTTGATGACCAACCAAACGTTATGACGTAATTAATCAAAGACTACTTAACAGATTAAGCTTATCTAAAATGGTTGGATTACCAACCAACCTCAATTTTGGTAATCTAAATATAGAGCCAAATTTTCATTTCTGGATTATAAAAATGATGTGGCTGGGGATTGTGCTAGCTTGCTGCTCTGCTTGCGCTGTCATCTTTTAAAGATAGAAATAAGACTTCAATAGTAGTTATTTGTCCATTATAGAAAGCATTTTTTTGATTAAAAGAAAATAATGTTTTAATTTTTTAATAGTTGCAACCTGCATAATTTATTAAGTTTAAAGGTACGGGAAATAGCAGACCATGAATAATCAAACCATAATATATATCTGTGTTTTGGTAAAGCTCAACTTGGACTGCTTTTATTGTTTGAAGTTTACTAATTATACAAGGTGATCACATTAATATTTATTGAAGTCAAATGAGGGTGACGATGGGATATGCATCCTAGAATTGACCTGGAATTTAACATTTATAAACATGCATGCGAGTGCGAGGCTTAAACCTTATTGATATTTTATCGTCAATCAATAGTTAGTAGACTATTAAGAATTACAAATACTTCATTTTTTATGCCGTGTTTATAGATTCGTCTCCGACACCGATATTTGATGAACATCCATACGATAAGTGTCCTATTCACCACCTCTCTTGTCCTGATTTTTTTGTCATAATTCTTAATTCTTAGCAATTATTGATGTCAAAGAGATGTTTAGCGTAAATTATAATTGTTAAAAGTATTTATTAGACTAAACTTAATTTGAAATTGAAGTTTCAATTGAATTACACGGAAAGATATACTTGAAACTCAATTTTTTTATTGTTGCAAATAGTTTTTTTATTATATATATTAATATATATACATATATATGCCGTGTCTGTGTCTGTGTCCTGTGATTTTTAATTTTTCGTGTCGTGTTCGGTATTCGTGTCAGTGTCCGTGCTTCATAGTTAGACTGAATATATATGCTAGATAAAGTTGTTGCGCTGATTCAATTAATAAGAGAAAATTGAGATTTTTAATCTCGACATACTAAGTCCGAAAATATCTACTATTTATATTGTTTGTTTCTATTTTCCATGCAATTGCACTAATTTCACACCGATAACTATAATGTTCAGCCCAAAATTAGGCTAGCATGGAAAGAAATGAGAGAAAATCTCACAAACTGAAATATGAGTCGCAATTCAAATTGATTCGATTATACTTTGTAGAAAGGAAATACTAGTGACTTTTTATTTTTTTTATAGGCAAATAATAGTGACTTATGTGTGTACTAATGTACTATTGGTATGAAAATAAAAATAAAAGTAAAGACAATTAGGAGGATATGGCCAACAACAAAGGTTGTGCTTTATAGCTAACA
>NBIL01054720.1:0-10222 GCA_002752925.1 Viola pubescens var. scabriuscula | reverse complement strand
CGAATCGGTTGGGAAGATACTCTGATTTCTTCCGTGAAAAGTGCAATTGGCCATCAGAATGATGGTAGTCTTCTTTAAGCTCTGCCCATGATCCGTTTGCTCAACAAGTCTTCCTACTGGAAGTTTGGTCAAGGAGGATGCCCTTGGTCAAGGAATATATCTTCTATACGGCTTGATCTGGTAGCTTGGTCAAAGGAGCCTTCAAATGCTTAAGTTGTTCCGAAATGCTCTTTTTCTTTATGAATTTCCCTCCTTTCATCTGGCTGATCCTCAAATCTATTTCCTGTGATAATCAATCGAAACAAGCTCTATCAATAATATACCATTCGAAAGATACAAGAAAACTAGTGATAAAATCACTACAATTATGGCTCAATCAATCAGCATCTCGTGCTCAAGCTCTTTGTTCAGCAACTGAGATAGCCTCCCTTGAAGCTCCTTCCCTTTAGCACGAGTCATTGGTCCGAGTGGCGGTAATGGCACGGCGGGTGCATGTAATGCGAATCCTAGCACATCACATACGCATGTGCTGCGAGTCCGAGGACATCACATGCGCATGCGCATGCACCCACCGTGCCATTGCCGCTCATTGGACCAATGACTCATGCCAAAGGCAAGGAGCTACAAGTGAGGCTTTCGTCACTGCTATACAAAGAGCCGGAGCATGATACACTCATCGAGGAAGTTGTGTTACGCGAGAAAGAGCCGAGGCTAGTGACGCCTCTCATAGCCTCGCCTGTCTGAGCTATTTCGAAGCAGGGAGGTTCAAGGTAGGAGTTTGGTCATTGATAATATAAATCAAGATGTCTTGTGCCTCTAGACCAAGTTTGGGCTCATTCGTACAAGGGAATCGTCCAAAGGCTCGAGTCTATTTTTTGGCGTACATGGAGCGTGCAAGGCGTCATGTGATTTGGACTATCGGCCCAACTTTCAGCCCACTCGTGCGATTGCCGATTTTCTTACTTTGAGACTTAATTAACTTAATTATTTTTAGTTTGTTTAAGTTGTTTCCATTATTGCACGAGTAGGATTAGAGTACAACTAGGTTTAGTTGTTTGCTATTTAAAGAGTCGCTTGTCTTCTTTGTAAAATATGTTGATTTTGATTAATTAAGACTTTGTCTTTGAGAGTATTTACTCTAAATTGTTCATGCGTGAACCTTGTTCCTTCTTAAGTCAGAACGCTTGAGTCGTTTGCAAGTAAAGCCCGAAAGTTCAAACACTTATTTTGTTTCCCCTAGGTTAATATTCACTAGTTGAATATAGGTCTAGAATTCGAGTCAAGAACCTCACTTGAATCATTTAGGTTGATTAGCTTCGTGCTAATAGGTCTAAGCTCATGAATGTTGAGCTCTATCCATTCCGCATTCAAAATCCATTCCTTGAACTAGATCAAATCCTTGTCAATCGCATCCTACGCATCTAGGATCATATCAACATGGGCGTGTGATACGATCACGCCTCCTTTTAAAATCAAGCAAGCTTGACACGGAGCCAAGAGGATGATATGATCATACCTAGCCTAGTCTTGGAGATGATTGAGCACCATTCCGAGGGCCGAGAGACGTATACACACCTATCGTCTACCCTAGGTGAGGCCCGCATTAACCCTAGGCCACCCGACTATGCCGCTAAGCATCCAACGCATTTTAACAATTTTGGAGGCAGCCCTTAACGTCATGTCGCTAAGGGAAAGGTGTCACTAACAGCATGTCGTTAGTGACTGGAATGAAAATGCTAAAAATTATGTTTTAAGGGCTTTAAGCCCATTTTGTGTAATAGTATAAATAGCTACTTCTCTTCTTATTTTAAATAGCATTGGATGATGAATATTGATTAAGTTAAGTGTACTCCTTCCTTATTCATTCATCTAGGGTTTAAATTGGTGCTTGCCTTAGTTTTGGATTGTCGTGGCTTGAGTCAATCAAAAAGACTAAGAATCCAACTTTGTGTAATCCGTTGTTACTTCATTTTGTGTGAGCATTTGAATCTAAAATTGAGTGATTTTTGTTCTTGAATATTCTACCCGTGTTCAAGACAATCTACAAGTGGTACTCAAGTTTAATCGTTCTTGTGTTCAATCACCCCTCTTCATCTCTATTCGTTTCTCCAAATCCAGGTATTTATCTTTATATTTTTCCCGTAGCGGGTCTCAATCTTAGTTTCCTCCATATTTGTTGTTGTTTTCATGTTTGTGAGTCTCAAACTCTAGAGCTAGATCCTTCCTTTCGTATACTACATCCGACCTCCGTACACGGTGGTCGGGATCGCATCAGCGTGCACATGCGATGGGGCTGGAATCGCATCAAAGAAGATGTTCTTAGCCAAGAGACTAATCAGGAAGCTCCAGCTTCAAAAATCTGTAGCTCAGCAGCCTAAACCAGCATGGTTGACTACACTCCTAGATCAGGAGAAGGAAACAAACAAACTCCTTCAATCCTTCGTTGTTGCCTAGACTCAAGCCAATACTCTAAAAGCTTCTCTCTTGGAGTCCATCATTTCCCTTAATTAGATATTTGAATCTGCCTTTCCATCAAATCAAGCTCCACCACCACCTCCTCCTCCGCCTCCAACTGCCTAAACCTTGCCCTAGGTTGTTTCATTCTTTATCCATTTCAATTTTTCTCAGTTTTTATTTTTCTTTTTGTTGTCTGCTTGTATGTCATCCATCACCTACACATTGAGTACAATGTGTCCCATAAGCGGGGGGGAGGGATGCTTTAGTTTATTTTTCCAATTTATGGCTTAATTTTTAGGTTTTTGCATGATTTCTCTTTTAATTTTTGTGTATTTTTAGTCAGCCTTTGCATGATTTCCTGTAAACTTTTTTGAATAAATCAAAACTCACTTTTTCCCTCGAAAATTTACCTCGACATATTGAAATCCATGTTTTACGATCAGGGCAACCATATGAGTGTAACATGTTCAATGCCTATAACAACATATATCCTAATGGTTTTTAACATCTTGCTCATCCTCATAGTTTCATGATAATTTGGCTTGGAGTTTGGTAGGATAATTGAAGGAACACCCAAAATATGTTTTGTCATGTCAAATGAATAATGAACTATCCAGAAATGTATAGAGTTGTCAGTTTTCTATCTTCTGCACTGCTTGAGAGTCTTTAATTTCCTTGAATGTGCTTGTAGTCACCACTATACCATTGGGGATGCACGATGTTGGTAATTCGGTACCATCATCCATGGGTATTTAGTTAATCTCTTACACTGGGCCCAAAAAGCTAATATAGTGGTGTTCTTTGTTTGCATTTTAATTGTGGTAAATTATGTTGCAAAGGAAAGGAAAAAAAAAAGGCAAAGAAATGCACTGGAAAAAAAAGGAACATAAAAGAAAAGGGCAAGTAAAAGACCTCAATAAAGGCATGATGTAGCAACAATTTTTGAAACTGTGTTTATATTTTTACTGTGAATGAGTAAATGCATGAATCAGCAGTTGTTTATACATTTCTGGATTAATTTGGTAAAACAAATAAATGGATGTAATCAAAACGTTTTGTCCCTTCAATTATTTTCTTAAATGCAAAGCTGGTTATCATGGCACTGTTTGGATGTTGAGATGTTTGGGATATTGAATAGAGCCTGGTAATCTAGGATGGATTTGGGGATTGAAGTGTCAAAGTATTTTTTATGGCAAGCCTGATCTTTGAGAGAAAACTTTAGTTTTTGGCTTATGTTTTGTTTTTGCTTGTTAAATGTTTGGGGGCAAGCATTAGGCTAAGTGTGGGGAGTTGATTGAATGCATTTTATCGTTATTTTCACTATCTATTTTTATGTAATTTAGATAGTGATACTACTGATTAGAGTCAACTTTCTCTATATTTTGTAGAAAACGGTCTTGGAGTGGTTAAAGATGAAAAGGGAGAGAAAAAAAAACAAAAAGTGGACAAAGATACACTCGGAGCCTTTCTTGGCCTATTTCTTGGCCTAGAAGAACCTTCTTGGCTACCTCGAGATAGAGAGTCCCAGCAGCCAGCATCACTTAAGACAAAGATTTTAGAAGACACGTGCTTTGGACCAGCTGGATTGTCTTCTGAAGTGGATAGAGTCTCAACCTTCTTTCAACCTCATATGTTAGAAGATCTTATCAGAAAGAGAGAGAGATTAAGATGCAATTTAGGAATTAATTTAGTATTTATTTTTATTTCTTTTCCTTTGAGATAATGACACGAGAAAATAATATAAACCTCTTTGATCTCTCTTTCTCGCTGGTTTTTAGTTCTTTTTTATTTTAAACTTGTTTTGCGATTGGATGCTTATTTTATACATTTTCATCATCTATTTTACCTCTTTTTAGATGATGATATTGCTAATTTGGGCGTATTCTCTTCCTTTTTGCAGAAACCAGATAGAAAAACAAAAGAAGAAAGAAAGGAACAGAAAAGGCCAGAAAAGAGAGCAAAAATATGATAGTGGTGGTAGAAGAGCTGAATCAGAAGGAGCATGTCTCTTCCCTAGCCCTAAGGAAGAGCACATCTGCACTAGGAGAGAGCACATTTGCACTAGACCTAGGAAGCCGTCAATGGGACCAGGGAGCCAACGAAGTGGGCTTGTGCCGCAAACCAAGGCAAAGTGCGCCAACACTTCTGCACTCGAAAGAAGACTTCCAGAAGGAGTTTCAAAGTTGTAAAACATCCTAAGGGATGAGAACAATTTATTTTTGTATTTATCTTAAATTCTAGGAAAACAAGGAAAGAAGAGACTATTTAATCTTTCTTTGTTTAGATTAGAAGGAGGTCGGACTAGGATTTATCTCATCTCTTCTTTTTCGTTCTCTCTGCAACCAGACTTAGACACAGCTCCATTGTTTTGCTCTCCTCGTCTTCTTCCTTGAAACGAGGAGATTTCTAGTTTTATGCAATTAAATTTCATATTTTATTTTATTATGTCTATTTCTAGCTAAGTAATTCATTCCTGTTAAAGACTTTAAGGTTCATGATTCCAGTATTGTGAGATCTAAACGTATTTAATAAATTATGAATTTTATATTTCTCTTTCTGATTTCTTGTCAATTTATTCTTGTTTGATTTAAGAGTGATCAACTTAAGTTTTAAGCCTGAATAATTACAGCTTTTCTTAATAACTTTGGGTCTACATTGTTAGAAGGAACCCGTAAGCCACTAGCTCGTGGCCAGCCGGGACTTAGTTAGAGAAAGAGAAGAATTAGGTTTATAGGGACGAGCGGATCTCTTCCCTAGGTCTAGGGGTCTCTCCCTGTTTTTATCAACTAACTAGTTAAATCCTATGAGTGAACCTTAGGGTTACTAGAAGGTTAGGGTTCTTAATAGAGAGATTTCTTTAAGAAACTTGATTAGGAGGAGAGTAGGTAATCAAAGTGAACCTGATTTCTATAGCTATCCTATGAAACTCAATTTTAAACATCTTTGTATCAATGATCAATACATGTGAATCATGACCTTGAGTATGTCTTTACTGGAAATTTCTTATCATCCAATTCTATTCATTACTTATTTGTTTATTGCTTTGATTGCATTCCATTTTATCAATTAGTTCTTACAAAACCCCATTTTTATTGGTTACTACCATTGTCACAATTGGTCATACTTGAAAACCAGAATTAGACCGTAAATCCCTGAGGAACGAACCTCTTATTGCTTGCTACAATATTAATTGTCTCATTGTGATAAGTTGTATTCTTATTATTTTTTACGGATTCGGCACCCATCACTCCCATCATCTTCTTCCAAGAAATGATGGATTTATTTTATGCAATCAAATTCATTGTTTTCTTCCATTATGAGCATGTCTAGCTAAACTCCTCTTTCCTAGTAGATGCATTGAAGCATGATTTTGAGTATGCATGAGATCTAATCGTTCTTAATTAATTTTTAAACATGCATTTAATTGATCTCCATTTTAACATCATTGCATTTCTTTTTAATTTAAGATTTGGCCAATCTAGGGTTAATCTGACTTAGCAACAGTCATTCATTTTGGCTACGACAACCCATTCTAGGGCCACTTACGAGCCATTAGGATCGAAGTAGACAACTATCCTTGATAAGCTAGCGAGAAAGATTAATTTGATTTAAGATTCGATTGACAACTGAGTATTCTAGGTCTAGAGTTGTCTTCCCTTAGTCAATAATCAATCAGTTTAGTAATTAACTAGCAATGTGCTAATTGATTAGGATCATTCTTTAGAGCATTTTTGTCTCTAGGTAGTTTGAAATAGGAACGAAGTAGCGACTCTAAGCGTATCTGAGTCGTATAATAACTTTGTGGACTAGAGATCCTATAGTAACTTTGTGGACTAGAGATAAATATTTTTGCAATAATGATTGGGTACTCATGAATCTTGACTTGCTTAGCTTCTACTGGAAATTTTGTCCATCTATTGATATCACACTGACTTTGTGATTTACTCTATTTTTCCTTGTCTTCGTTGCTTTCAAATTTATTAGTTTTTAAACAAAAAAAATCATTTTCACCTAAGTATTTTCGTTCGTCGATTCAATTTTTTACAAAACTATATCCATTTTTTCTATTGACAAACCTTATGTTGCTATTTATAATTTATTTTGTGAACTAGTATCAATTATTATTTTTTATTTATTTTTTACGGAGTCGACGCAAGAGGCGGATGATTAAGTGCCAACGTTATTTAGATGCACAAAACATACTTTTGATTTGGAAATAAAGTTGTATTGTTGCACACTCCATTTGTTTCTCCCACCACATTGAATAAGAATAAAAATGAAAATAACACGTGGCAGTCATCAAGAGGGAATATGCATGAGCATCACACGGCTGTGGGTTGCCCATCATACGAATTACTAGTATTATCTAGACAAACAAACGGTTGGTTGGGGTATATTTCGGTGTGGGGAATAAAGGAGAGCTCTTTTTCAAAACTTTTGGGGAATGAAAAATCTTGCCTCTTTTATATTCAATAATAATAGGGCAATACTAGGTAGGTTGAAATTGGTGGGTTGAGAAGGAAGAGAAATGTGTCAGAATGTGTCACTGACACATTTCTCTTCCTCCTCAACCCACCAATTTCAACTTATATATTATTTCCCATAATAATAATACAAGAAAGAGCCGCCCACCCAACAAAAAAAAGGGTCCCGTTAATTAGAACGGATAGGCATTGGCAATTTGGCAATGTCATGCGTAGATAATGTGTTTGTATGTAGTTGGGTCTTGGTGGCCTAACTAGTGGGAGCCAAATCTACGGTGGGCTCCAATCAAGAATCATGTAAAAAGTCCCACCACATTCTGAGAAGGTCATCGTTTGTTAGAAGCAATCTAGAATAAAAAAGTCTTATTCATAGACGAGGTTAATCGCGTTCCAATATTGCATGCAGTAACAAAAATTAAGATAAAAAGTAGTTTAGCAACATACCAGTATTAACTTTTTCACCATACTTCACAGTTCACACGTAATAACACACTTTGATATTCCTTGACGTGGGGTAGAAGTTTTTGTGTAATTAGCCTGGCTGTGGAGATGATTTGATCTTACTTTGTGTACCTGCAATGCGTTAGAGGAGGTCTTCGGCGTAGACACTCCGACGGTCAAGTCAGTAATAGGATGTGAGAGTAAAGAGGTTTATTGATAGTTGGGTCTAGCTTAGGCAGTATAGTTTTGGTTATGGATGCAAGTCAGCATGTCTTATGAGGAAGTGGAGGGGAATATTTATAGACCTCGCCCTCCAAGTCCAGCTGTCATGTGCCGTTAGGATGAGGAATGGCTAACGAGACACGTACCTTAGGAGGTACTGTTGATGATGCCGTTTGCTTTACCGTTACCGATAGACCTATAAAGGACAAAAAGGATAGTGTACTTACCTGGTCTTGTGTCGTTTGACCAGGTCTACTTGGTCAAGACCGTTTGACCATGCTTCCGCTTGAAGGGTATGGCCGCTTCCCTCGGATCAGGGTAAATGGTCAATAGTACCTCTGATGTACTATTATGTATTATCACACTTTATTTAACATGCACATCTTTCTTCAATTCTATATTTAAAAAAATCGCATTAGTGGTGAGGAATCTAGGATTTTCTTAAGAAATTAAGAGTTTGAATCAACATTTTTAAAAGAAATATCAAGGAGAAATTCCATGTTCCGAATCCACCATCACCACTAATGATCAAGTTGTAATCAACTAATGGAAAAAGTTGGGGAACAAATATATATACCACTTATTAATTACAGTACAAAGTGGCATATGATTATATTCTTTTTATTCAGCTCAACATCCATTATTAGATTCCCAGATTCCATTAAGATCCCAATATCAGATAATGCACCACTAAACAATAGACATGTCAGTGATCTTTTCAATCAACAACTCAAAAAAACTTTAATTAAATCATATGATAATGATATTTAAAAAGCGATACACGTGCTTTGAATTGTTGACTTAACCTTTAGTATTGCATGCTTTCCTAATAATTTAAGCTTTAATTAGATCTTTTTCTCTTTTAATATTTGGTTTTCTTCCCTATTTTCCTTGATATATATGTGATTTATTTAGAGATCCGATGCCTCCACCACACATAATAGGGAAAAATAGATTATCAATTGCTACAACTTAGCAATTATAAAGAGATGTGCATATGAAGATTAAAAAGTAATTAATTAAATTATGCACGTGATAAAAAAAAAATTATAAGCGAAGGTGACACTTGAACCTAAAACCATATTGTGACATTTGTCACTAACAAGACAACCAATGTCTATTGATATATGAGAACAATCTATTTTTATTAGTTTCGATATAACAAAGATTAATCGAGTGGGCTAGACTAAGTATGATATCTTGAAAGATTTTGAATTACTTAAATGGTTTCTCTCGTTGGAGTTGGGTTTGACCTATTTCTAATTTCCTATTTCACTTTGAAGGCAAGAACTTCAAATAAAGGACGGGACCCAAAGAGGAGAGGTTCAAAGCTGGGATTTTTCGGTTCGAAATTGGGCTCGGTAGGGAAAATGGACTGTGAAGCTCACCAAAGTTTGCATGAGATAAGAGTTGGGCCTTGAAGGTTTCGAAAGCTCACTGCACTTAGCCCATCTATCCAATTTCTCATCATTAATTTCACTAACAAAAGGAAAATTCATTTTCTACATAAATTCACAAAAAAATCTTGTTTTACAATCCATATGAGAGTTTTCTACTGTTAAATAAATACTAGTAGTTATTTATTTTTTCCACTAACAAATGTGATAAGAAAAAAAGTAAGATCATTTGCTGTTGAAAATGTAACTAATGGATTTTAATTTAACTTATCTTGATTTATGTGGTTCACTTGACTTTTATAGAATAATTATCTTAATAAAAGATAATTGTGGCTTACTAATTAATTACTAAAATCCTGCTAATTGCTAAATTCTATTATTATCATTTGCACACTAATTTTTTTTGTGATTGGGAAAAAGAAATTACGAGATATCTGTTATCACAAATTTAAACTACATCCTCGACCACTCGAATGAAATTATTCTTTACCGGAATGATACTTGGAGAGATAAAATTAATCATATTAAGGAAGTCAACCAAGTAGTATTTTTTCATATTCAAAAAACAATATCTAATATTAATGGCAAAAGAACAAAAACATAACACAAATCATTTATTGGTCAACAAAAGTAAGTAGGAGTAATAGTCTGCAAAATGTACATAGCTGACAATTTTTGTTGTCGCTAACTCTTTAAGGCTAACTCAGATTTTAGCAGCTTTTTTTTGTCAACTCCCCAAACCAAGTGAAAGCTTTTTACTTGTCACATTACAACTTTTCTGTAATTTCCTGTTTTTCACCAAACAGAAAATATTTTGGTCAGAAAGTTTGATACTGTAACTTTCCAGTAGGAAACTAATACTGTTAAGAGTATAAAATAAATTAGTAAAACAAAATATTATGTCCATGATCATTGATAACTTCGTCTCTTCCTTTTGGGTCTTAACAATTTATAATTGAATTTTTCATTCAGAGCCCACAAAGCAAACAAGAAAAAAGAATGTATTGGACCAAAGCCCAAAAAAAGGCCTAATATCTTCCAATAAGCCCATAAATAACAAGCTCACTCTTTCTCTTTCTTTTTCACGCTAGATACAATGTCACCCGTAAACGGATCTAGCTTGAGATCTAACCATTTTTGTTGTTAAAAATGCAAGGTTTTTTAAGTAACATCATTTAACTATAAGCTTATTGCTATACTCATTTTTTTCTTGATTTTCAG
>NBIL01054718.1:0-19838 GCA_002752925.1 Viola pubescens var. scabriuscula | reverse complement strand
ATAACATGCTAAAAGTTAATGGTGCTCTCCGAAAAAGAAAAAAAAGTTATACACCTGATCTGACGACACTAAATTAAATGTCGGATATTAATTAGTTTACAATTATTCAATAATATAGATCTTATAAGATATTAAATGGTAAAAAACGACAAAAAATAGTAAAAAACGAGCCAAAACGGTTAAAAATGAACTAAAACGGTAAAAAATGAGCTAAAATGGTAAAAAATGAGCAAAAACGATAAAAAAAATGAGACAAAATGGTAAAAAAACGAGCCAAAATTATAAAAAACGAGCCAAAACGGTAAAAAACTAGACAAAATTGTAAAAAAAGAGCAAAAATGGTAAAAAATGAGCCAAAACGGAAAAAAACGAGACAAAATGGAAAAAACGAGACAAAGTAGTAAATTTTCACTTAATTATAAAAAAATAAAAAAATTCTATGAAATAAGTTTATTTAGTGAAATAATAAATAAGTAAGTGTAATTGGATATCTATTACATACCCAATTGAGTATTGGGCATAGCGGGTATGAATAATAATGGATATTTAGTTGCGGGTATGGTTTAGATATTTATCCATACCCGCTCATACCCGTTTTAACATATCCATACCCGCTCATACCCGTCCTCCCTACATAAAAGGAAAAACAACGGGCCCAAATGCATACACCAAGATCAAGCCCAGCTTTAATTAAAAGTCAGGCCCAGTTGTAGGTCAAACCGTTATTTATTTATTTATTTTATAAAAAAAAAAACTAATTTAACGCTGCTGAATAATTTCCAAAATCGATCCTTGACTGGTCTTACATCATAAAATTCAAACGAGTATGCGTTGCTTTTTCCAACGGAAGCTAGAAAATGAAGCGTACTATTTAATGGATCACATCAAACCAATACTGAGAGGCAATGAACAATAGGTTTATTTGATTAAATAAATGATTTGGTTGTCCATGTGTTTTAATTATTAAAACAAAAAGACATTTAATTAGCAATATAATTTTATTGGAATAGGTCATAATATGTTTTTTTATGTCAATTAATATTTAATCCAACAACTTAGTAATATATAAGTTTTATTTTTTTTTCTCAACAAGAAACATATAAACTTGACCATAATTATACTTACTGAAGCAACCTAACAATAAAATTACTAATTTTTTTTATTAATATGAAAAATAATTTTATATTTTTTTCTATATTATGGTAAACATAGCGCGGATTTTTTCCGTCATTTAAATAAAATTATTTTTTAATACAAATAACCAGCTTTTTACTTTTTTTATAAAAAAAATCTCTTTATATATTTTTTTGGTGTAGCTTAGTTATAACTTTTTAAAATAACCTAATGCTTTTTAAAGTTAAGTTACGGAAAAAATCACTCTAACTAAAATAACGAGAGCTGCTTTTACTTGTTTAATTTTAAAACTAAAAAATAAAAAGAAAGAAAAATCAAAATTACTAAAATATAAACTCAAAAGGTCATGAAAAAAAGATTAAGTTAATTGCTCCAGTACTTTAGGTCATGCTCGTTGTTACCAAACACAAATATATATATACCTTATATTGTCTTATACCTTTAATATTATATTATTTTGTCTTTTATGGATTGTATGCTAAAACTAAACACAGTGGCGCACCTCTTAAGAATCCTATTTATCATAAAAGATTTATTTCCAACTAAGCCAAACGACAAATGCAATGAGCAAAAACTTAAAGAATACGATTTTTTTAAACATATTTAGTGTTTATTTTGTATAATACGATAAAATTTAAACGAAATTAATTTTAATTAATACAACATTTCACGAAAAAAAAAATCCTTTGCAACATATATGTGCAAGTAAGACAAAGAAGGAAATAAACTTGAAGCTTTCCATTCGAATAATTAGAACAACCTTCGAGCAAAATATACAAAAGTCTAAAGTTCGAAGAAATCTTCGAAGTCCTCGTCGTAGTCGTCGTGGCCTAAAATACAAAACGCAAAGAAAATTCCCTTAGGGGGTAGGGTGGGTCTACCTAAACTAAAGTTCTTGTCATGTCTATTGCCAAATGGCTGCATTATAATCATGCCGTATTAAACGTCGACATCCGTTAATATTCTACTCACCATATATAATGCTGGTATATAATTTGATTCATACGAGTTGAACTCGAGTTCGAAACTAGATTAACACATTATTATCAGTAAAATAACTAATAAATTATATATTCGTTAATATTTTTATTTTTTTTTGGAAAGCATTAAAAATAAATGGTAATAATGCTAGTTGTATTTAAGGGCTCGACAAGTGTCTTCATTTTGGAAGTTAATTTTTTTTTCATTCTCCTTAAGCGTCTTTTACTCCACTAAATAAAACATTAATCTTGATAATACTTAACTAAAAATTAAAATGAATGCTCATAAAGACAAACTATCATATTAAACCTATAGAAGAATACAACAAAAGGTAGATGAGACTAATTAATAATTATGATGGATAAGATTGAAAAAAACTAGGATCATCAATATTTTTGTTTATTGGACTAGAGTTGTGTCGATCTTGTTTTTGTTTTTTTTTTGGAAAGGACTCAAATTTGTTTTAATTTTTTCTTTTTAGGATAGCGATTTTACACGGGCTTTTCCTTTTCCAAACATCATGATTGCTTGTGGGCCAAGTCCATAACCACTGGTGGACCCTGTTGATAACTATGGATCTTGATGTCTTTTTGGACCTTCAAAGAAATCCCCAAGCTCAAGCTATGTCGTTTTCAGTTGGACTGCCCATTAATTCTTTGTAACTCGTGTCACTTGTCATAACAATGTTTAGTAGTAGTCTTGCTTTTTCGTGGTTTACGCATCACACACTTTGACACTTCCTAACATCATAATTAATCATACCTGATCAGGAGCCCTAATTATTGATTATTTAATGAGTACTTAAGTAACATATATTCGTAAGATTTCGTGTAATGACCTAGTCGATAAGGAGTCAATCTACTAGAGAGAGATGAGTTTTTTGAGCTTCTCATAGATAGTTAGTCACTCTCTATATAAAATTCGAATTATAAACGAGTTACATAGTGAATGAGACTAACACAAACCTAAAATAATAAATAATCCTCTCAAATTTAGCACCCATTTGACTTTTATCCACTAAATTGCCCATTAAACTAATTTTATCTTTTATCCTACCATACCATGGTGTTATTAATTCGTGGAATGAAATTTCTATCTGATTTGCTGATTTTATTAGTATATTATTAATTATGGGAATTATAATTTATATCATAAAAATAATATATATTAATCAGTTGAATTACAACTCGCTGTTAATTTCATTGTTACTAATTTGTGGAATGAGATTTTGAAGTGATTTGCTGATTTTATTAATATTATTAATTATCGAACTCATAATTTATATTATAAAAATAACATAAATTACTGCTAATTTCATTTTAATTTAGCATTATTCGGTTTGAAACTACAAAGTATAAATGGACGAGAGCGTTTACATTTATTTTAGAGTAGATCAATCAAAGAATATAAATAAATAAATAAAATAAAGCTCTCCATCTCCATAACATGTGATTTTCTTTTAGATTGGAGTGCAGAGGAAAGCAAAAGCATGTGGTCCGGCAGCATAAATGAGTGTTCTTGTCTCCTCATGGTCGCTTTTGGGTTGCCATGTGATGGATACGATCCACCACCTTCTTCATCCACTTTTTTATAATAACACCCGACCCGACCCGACTCCACTTTTGACAATTTGACTCTTATTTCATTCTCTTTATTTTTTTATTCTTCTTCTTTTACGGCTAGTTTTTTTTTTTTTTCTTTTACTGTTGAGGAGGGGAAAAACTTTTTTTCCTACAACAGTAAATTTGCTCGCCGATCGAATGAAAAATTACAGTCGTGTAGTCAATAAAATGAGATCCCTTTAAAAAAAATTAACTTAATTTTCATTCCATTTCTTCGGTTTGGTCGGTTAATTTTTCTTCAATTTCCTTTTTTTTTTTTTTTCTCTTTTCACAATCCATATATTACATGTTAGATCTCTAATCCTTACCTTAAATTCCCTTCCATTGTGTTAGATTTCCTCACGCTTCTTTCTTGATACCACAAACGTAATGCAAAGAAATGACGTTAGTGAACTGTTTCTTGTCATCTTTTTGATATTTAAATACATCTAACTATAATTAACTGCCACTTTAGTGTAAGATCATAATCATATGGAGAGAGAGCATAAAGAAGGAAATCACTAATGACACATTAGTGGGTTAGGTGGGAGGTGAATCAATAGTGGTCTCAAACCAAAACAACAACACCATAAATAAGCAATAAAATACAATAATCCAATTAATTTGATTTATCAATTCATTTTCGATTTAAATAAAATTCTATTCATACTAAATTAAGATTATTTGATCGAACGAAACTGCTCGTTAAGTTAATTTATCACGTTAGATTTTAGTGATATGATGTGACGTGACTTAAGACTTCAGATTTTGAGGATCCATACATAAACAACAAAGAAACAAAAAATAATAAGCAAAAAAAATGACAAGAAAGAAAAGAAGAGAGAGTAAAATAAAATAAAAATAAAATCTGATTAGATGGGCCGGAGTTGGGCTTTGAAATAGCCCAAAGTCAGTTGCCGAATGCCAAGAGAGAGGGATCCTCGCAGATATGACAATAAAAATAAAATAAAATAATACTGCAAAAGAGATAAAATACAGAATATATCTAATAACTTCGCTATAATTATTGCCTTTGATGAAAAGAGAGTAGAAGCAGTTGGGGGAGGCGAGAGAGAAAGAGAGAGAGTTTTCTAGAGAGAGAACGATGCCTTAAGGCCTCAGGAGTTGAACAGCAGGTTCTTCTCACTTGGTGATGGTGCTAGAGCAGAAGAGGAGGGAACAGATAATACGACAGATACGCAGGGGCATAATCGTATTCTCGCGCTCATTTCCCTTATTGATGCTCTTCTCCTCATTCGCCGGCGCCGGAAGCAGCAACAGCAGCCGCAGTGGAGGTGGTGCCTGGGGATGGATCGTGTCCGCTGAAGCTAGCACCGGAAGCGGGGGGACTGGTAGGAGCGGCTCTTTCGGTGGCGGCGCCGGGTTCTGGACCGTTTCGGCATCTTCTCCCTCAAATGTTGGTATAGCCATCGCCGTCACGGCCATGGCCGGCATCGCCTTGGCTTCAACTGTCGCATATTCTCATAGGTAAAAAAGAAAAGAGAAATCGAAGAAAAGCACAGACGAATCCGAAATTTCCTAATTGATATTACCCTCCAAAAACACACAGAAACAGAAACAAAAAATTGCTCATTTTCTTCTTCAAAATCGTTATCGACGTAGGTAAATTAGGTAGAATAAATACACACCGGTAATCATGTTAACGGAACAGAAACCGTTAATGAGAGCTTTAAGGCGAATCCACACATCATCATCATCTTCTTCCTCTTCGCCATCAAATTCTTCATCGTCGTCACCGTCATCGTCATCTTGGATTCATCTACGATCGGTTCTATTAATAGTTGCTTCCTCATCCTCATCATCGTCGTCCTCACCATCATCTTCCTCACCAGTTTATCATAATCGGTTAGTCGTTTCCTTTCTTTCCCATTTCTATACATACCCTTCATTTCCCCTCTTTTTTTTGCTCGTTCTCCTGATCAGATTTGCCGCCTATGATTCTTTTCCGTCTCCAAAAACAATGACTTAAATGCTCTTTTTTTTTGTAACAAAAAAAACAGTGGAAAACGTTGTACCATGATTGTCTTTGTGGTTCTACAAATAAATGTTGTTCTCTTTATAACCTGCAGGGGCAGTCTCAAGTCTCCATGGTCACGAAGGAGGAGAAAACATGTGCTTTTAGCGAAGCAATGGAAGAGTTTCTTTACCCCCGATGGGAGATTATCTGATGATGGTGTTAAGTTTCTAAAGAAAGCTCGCAGTGGGGTATGCCATATTGATGCTATTTTGTTTTACATTGGATTGTGTCACAATTTGCATAGTTGCTCGTGAAAATTTGGCTTAGCGTGTAACAGTAATGGAATTTTGATTCTTTTGGGTGCCATTGCAGGGTATTGATCCAAGCATACGAGCAGAAGTTTGGCCATTTCTACTTGGAGTGTAAGAACTTCTACCATATGTCATTTTATATTTCTTTTTTTTGGGGTACCCAAATACACATGTTTATTTGATCTAGTGATGTTTCCATATGGTCTAGCTTCCTTGGGTATACTGATTGTCTCGAGTATCTTTCTGTGTTTATCAGTTTCCTGTTTGGATGTTGAACTAATGTTTTCTTATAGCACTGATGGTTTGATTTTTTGTCCGTCTGTTGTAGGGAAGTTTTTTATTTGTTTTGTATTGTGTGGGAGTTTCATGATTGTCCTGCTTGCATTATCTCTCTGTCTATTGCCTTATTCTTGGAACTCCTGTGTATTTACTCCGAGTTTCTTTTGAACAGCTATAATCTGAACAGTTCAAAGGAAGAAAGGGATTGCATTCGAGCTGAAAAGAGGTACTGAGATTTTCATTGCAAAAGATGTCTTATTTCCGAACTCTGCTGTTTCTTATTTCTAATCTAAGTATTTCAAATTTGCACCCCAGAAAAGAATTCGAGGATCTGCAAAAACAGTGCATGAGAAATGCTAAATGCAATGACAAGTCCCTTAAGTTGAAGGAAAGTGCTTCAATTAGCGGCAGCATTGAAGACAGTGGAGATATGACTCATGTTATGGATTCTCCTGGATTAGAAGAAGTCACCAGTGGAAGGAGATCACCTTCAGCTGAGAGCAGCAGTGGAGTTGTCGAGGATTCAGATTATCTTAACCAAAGCCTTGGGAGATCCGATTCAAAGTTTGAAGGAGATGGTGACAAGAGTGTGATTACCTGTGAAGATGGGTCTGTTGTGGACACGGAGTCAAGTGATTCTGATTCCTCTGAAGAACCTGAAAGCAAGGAACCTTTTCTCATGTCAGACATCAAGGAGGAAGATGAATTTGACGTACCTGCAATGGAGAATCCCTCACATTCCTGCAGAGAAAATAAGTCACAATCCTGCAAAGATGAGGACTTTGCCACATGGCAGAGAATCATGCGCATTGATGCCGTGCGGGCAAATGGTGAATGGATCATGTACTCCCCATCTCAGGCTGCAGTATCAGAGGTTAAGGCATGGCGATTTGCTGAGCGTGTTGGATTGAAGGATTATGATCACTTGGAGCCATGCAGGATTTATCATGCTGCTCGTTTGGTTTCTATCCTTGAGGCCTATGCACTTTATGATCCTGAGATTGGTTACTGTCAAGGAATGAGTGATTTACTCTCTCCAATAGTTATAGTTATGGAGGAGGACTATGAAGCATTTTGGTGTTTTGTAGGCTTCATGAAGAAAGCTAGGCATAATTTCCGGCTTGATGAAGTGGGAATCCGGAGGCAACTGGGCATTATTTCCAAGATAATCAAGTGCAAGGATATCCAGCTTTACAGGCACCTGGAGAAGCTTCAAGCCGAGGACTGCTTCTTTGTGTATAGAATGGTGGTGGTCCTTTTCAGGAGGGAGCTAAACCTGGATCAGACATTGTGCCTTTGGGAGGTGATATGGGCAGATCAGGTGGCGATACGAGCAGGGATTGCCAAGTCTGCTTGGGGAAAAATGAGGTTAAAAGCCCCTCCCACAGATGATCTGTTGCTTTACGCAATAGCAGCCTGTGTGCTGCAGAGGAGGAAACTGATCATTGAAAAGTACAATGGTATGGATGAGATCATGAGGGAATGCAATAGCATGGCTGGGCACTTGGATGTATGGAAGCTTCTTGATGACGCTCATGACTTGGTGGTTAGCCTGCACGACAAGATATAATGGATCATCTTTCTCAGGCACCGGTGCAAAACTCTTGCGCTCTTTTCGCTGGTTTCCTGCTTCTTTTCTATTTCCCCGCATCTTAATCCCTTCTAAAAGTGAGGGATTTCTGATAGGCAATTCGCGTAATCTGGGTAACTTATGAAAATTATAAATGCTGTGCCCGCACTCAGGCTCTGGTGAGTGATAGTGGTATCGTTGGAAATTGGCATTTTTTCTTCTCCTGTTCTCTTTTGATTCTCCATCTCTTCTTCTTCTCTCATTCATCACAGGGCCGAAAACATCGTCTAGTTTAGGGTATTTCGTCGGCAAGTTCTGAATAGGGTTAGATTTGAAAGTTAAGTTTGAAGCATCAAATTGCTGCTGATTGTAACAAAAGAAAAGGAAAAAAGAGGATTATATTATACTACCTGTTTCTTGTTTTAGCTCTTTCGTGTTCTATTGTTTGTGCTTAAGATGATGCGGATTTTCAAAACTTACTAATTGAACAAATTGATGGGTTCATTGGGTTGAAATAAAAAACGAAAAAGGACCCATATATCATATTTTTTATTTTGAATAATTTGAAACTCTTATTATTTTATTTTATTTTGGAACAGAAATTTGAAAACCCATGTTAGGAAGCAACTGACTGACAAGTGACGATTTCTGGTATGGTTCCGGAAAAAGCAAGTTGGGGTTTTTTAAAAAAGTCTTTCATTAACTACTGCTGTCCCTGACGTGAGCTTTAAGACACGAAAAAGTCTATCCAACGGCATCAGATCAGATCATCCAGGTTTAGTTTTTTCTCCAACCATTCAACTGTGGCATGCATGCATCTTCTTAACTCAAGTTGGAGTCTTAGTCTACACGACTGTCGGATTGGGGAAAATCATGAGAATAGATGATGATAATGCCTTTTTTTTTTTGGTGTGGTAAGCATGATAATGGCATTATGATGACGATATCAGTTAAAATTTTCGAAAATAGTCAAGGGCGGCACTCTAATTTTTTTGTTAGTTTGTTAAGAAATCAATACATTCAAGCGCTTTTTATCTATACATATCTCGAGTCGATTGCGCTTTCTATTAGTACTAATTTAAATTAATTCAAGTTGCGTTTCCTTTAAAAAGAAAATATACACTCAAGGGCCATGAACTTTTTTTTTTGACTTTTTTGAGTCTCTTATCAAGTTCCAAGTCCCGACCTCTTTTTTTGTAAGCTTAATTTTAAACGATGGAACCCAGCCCATAAATCAGTCGACTGGGCTGCATACGTAACACTAAGGCCCATCCAATAAACAAATACATTATAACAAACCCAAACATCATTGTTTTTTTGTAGGAGTGTTAAAAAGTACTCCGTATTTACCATTTTTTTTAGGTCCGAGAATCTACCAATTCCATATGGCATGTTGTGGTGTGGTCTATGACGTAATTCGCAAAACTGTATCTACAGTTTAATTTATGAAATGTTGTATTTTTTCCCAATAATTTAAAAGCATACAATATAAATTCAATTCAATTTTTTTTTAATAAATTTATAATTTTTATTATCGATGAAAATATAGGTAGTGTTTGCTTACCGGATATCAGAACGAAAAGTGACTTAGAAATGTGAGATTCTTAGTTTTATTATTTTTAAAATTGTTATCTATTATACACTTACATGAGATAATTTTAACTAAAATTTATATAAACATAATTGAATTAAATTAAATTATTTTAGGATAATTTTTTTTACTTTTAAAATTCTCGAGTATACAACTAACACAAAATATTACTTTATCAATAAAATACAATAATTATTTTTTTACTCAATCACTTTCCCATGAAATATTTTTTTACGGTGTAACAAGGATTAAAGCTTTTACAAAAAAAAAAGGATTAAAGCTTAGAAAGGTAGATTATTTAAAATTGAAAGAAAACTTTATTTTGGGGACTCAATTACTAAAGCCAGTATACTTAGGGGACCTAATCAATACTTTGGACTTTTTATTTTTATTTTTTACCAAAAGCAATATTCGGTACACTACTCATCCCTCTCCACAGATCTCTTCCAAATCTCGACGAGCAAAGAAGAAAAACAAAAGTTGCTACACTGACATGTCATCACCGGCTGAAGAATCCGAATTACAGAATGGAAGAGAAGCAGAAGCAGAAGGAGAACGAGAGCCAGAGCCAGAGCCGGAGCCGGAGCCGGAACCAGAACCACAGCCGGAACCGGAACCTTACCTGAAACCAGCGGCAACGGACTCAGATCCCAAGTCAGAGGAGCTCAAAGAAGATTCGATCCAATCAAACGAAGTTGAGACGATCAAGGAGGCGGAGGCACACGAATCCAATGAGCAAAACCCGCGTCCGGAGCTACAGAACGACGTCGGAAACCGGACATTCACGATGAGAGAACTGCTTAACGAATTAAAAAGTGATGAAGGAGATGAGGTGGCTACTCCTCAGAGGTTTGACTAACTACATTGCTTTAGCTTAGTCTTGAGTTTTTTTTTTTCGAACTTTCACGACTTCCTTTAATGTGTATTTTTGAAAATTGTTCTCTTGTTTCAGTCAAGACAGCGCACATCAACATCGCGGGGAGGAGAACAATGCCGCAATGGAATTGATCAACAGTGTGACGGGTGCTGATGAGGAAGGTCGGTCTCGCCAACGGATTCTTACATTTGCTGCCAAGAGGTAGGTATCAATGTTCCATTTGAACCAGTTGACTTGCTTTCCCGGATTTACAACACCATGCAAAACTTTGTTTCTGAAATTGGTACATTTTGTTTTAATGAGATGTATCTATACACATTGCCAATTGTTCTTTTAAATTCTAGAGGAATAAGATTCATATAAATTATAGAATTCAGAGTTGAGAGAATTTCAGTTTTAGTCCAATTATTTTATTCTATTTTGCGTGCAATGATAAATTTTACTGGAATTTGGTAGGTATGCTAGTGCAATAGAGAGAAATCCAGACGACCATGATGCGCTCTACAATTGGGCATTGGTTCTTCAGGTGCAAACTACTTGGTCCTTTACTTCTGGGGAAACTTTCTATTTATGGATGCAAGTAGGAAAGGGGGCAAAGTAGATTTTGTGTTTTTTTAGGAATATTTTTGAAGTTGGGATTATTGACTTGCAGGAAAGTGCAGATAATGTTAGTCCCGATTCTACTTCACCTTCTAAAGATGCTTTGCTTGAGGAGGCTTGTAAAAAGTACGATGAGGCTACCCATATTTGCCCTACACTACATGATGTATGTATGCATATCTGTCTCCGCCCTAATTAATCTTGTTGAATGTCTCTTTGATATTTCTATGGGCACGTAACTGAGGTAGAAAACTGCAGCCAATTAGAATTTTTGGGTGATCATACACCACATTAATTTTTTTTTAGGAGTACCTAAAATAAATGAAGTATTGAGGACAAGGCCAGTTTCCTCTTGCATGTCTGGTGCAGCATTTTCGGATTACTAATGAAGTTGCATACCTGTATCATGGTTTTGTGTGTGTGTGAATGACTTTGTTCTATTACTTGACAGGCTTTCTACAATTGGGCTATAGCCATCTCTGATCGGGCAAAAATGCGTGGTCGTACGAAGGAGGCTGAAGAATATTGGAAAGAGGTTGACTATATAATCCGTGTTCAATTCTTTTTTTCTTTCTTGGTTGTATATTTGAGCTCAACACTTTTAGTTAAATTGTTGTTTACATTGCACCAAGCAGAGTGTTGTGCATATGATGTGTTAGAATAGTTGTCTTGCAATAACAAATAACACGCGACTGTTAAATCTTATGTTGTTCGTTATACACGTGAGCAACCTCCAACTAAATTAAAGGTTCTGGATGAGTAAACTCACTTTGAATGTTGGGCTTGCTAATAGTGATGCTCTTTGTTTGTGTTCCATTAATGTTCTTAAAGTACTGATTTGTGCGATATAACTTATATTGCAGGCAACAAAAAAGTATGAAAAAGCTGTAGAACTTAACTGGAACAGTCCCCAGGTATTCTTGCTTTAACTTTTATGATTTCACCCAAGCGTATGCCTTTTCTTTCTCTCTCCCTACTTTATTTACTGATCTAAACTTTTATATCATTTATTACAGGCACTTAACAATTGGGGACTTGCACTACAGGTATGCTAAGTTGAGATTACTGCTCATGCTGATTTTCGCTTTGTTTATACTTGTTATTTTCATTAATACTAGGAGTACCACATTGCTATTGTTTTTTGCCAATAATATGGCATATGATATTTCATGTATAGCTTTTATTTAATGCTGTTTTAATTTTGCAATGTTAGGAACTCAGTTCAATTGTTCCTGTACGAGAGAAGCAGAAAATTGTAAGAACTGCCATTAGTAAGGTACAAAAATCATTGGGCATCAGAATGCTTGAATTTATGTGAAGGATTTTGCAGCAAAAGTAATTTAACATTTGATATGGCCCGGAGATCAAAGTGACGTTCACTTGTATCTTCTATTCTTAAGATTCCTTTTACTCGTCTTTTGCAGTTTCGCTCGGCAATACGGCTGCAATTTGATTTCCATCGAGCAATCTATAACCTTGGAACTGTATTGGTCAGTTTCCTTTCGCTGTCCATTTCCCTTATAGCTATTTTACTTTAATTACGCCTATTTTATGTTTTGTGTTCACTTTGTTGATTGGCACAGTACAATCTGTTGCCACTTGCTGCCTGCAGACCGGATGAAGAATAATTTTCATAATCTTAATATTGTTGCAGTATGGATTAGCCGAGGACACACTAAGAACTGGTGGAGCATCCAACACTAAAGATGTTTCCCCTAATGAGCTGTATAGCCAGTCTGCTATCTACATTGCAGCTGCTCATGCATTGAAACCAAATTATTCTGTAAGCATTGCTTATCTTAGTCAATTTGTTGTGTTTGGATCAAACCTGCTTCTTTTGAGTAGATAAGTATTTTGATTTGTTTTGCAACTTTATATAGTTTTTTTGTCAAATTCAACTTTTCATGTTCATAAATATTGTTATCACTGATTCATTTGATTATGGTCTTAAATAGCAAAAAATATAGGAATTTCTCAGTAAGTAATCTGTTTTACTTGATTTCTTATATACAGGTCTACAGCAGTGCCTTGAGGCTTGTGCGATCCATGGTCAGTTCTATGTTTTCTAAACAATGTTATTGGTGGTACATTTTTCTTGCTCACATTTATGATATAAGGAGATACTTGCCCTGTAAGCTCTATGAAGTGGCTTACAGATGACCATTATCCTAGTTGGACCTGAGTTAGAACTACTGACAATATAGGCAGCTTTCTCCTTACGTCTTTTAGTGAACTAATTCAGTGTCCGGACTAAACCTGGCTACTTTTCATTTTTCATTTTTTTCTGTATAAATTGTTCTACCTCTTAAACAATGTCTTTTTTTTGTTGGTAAAGTTATGATGTCTTCTTTTCTACTGAATCTTCTAGTTTCAACTGGAAGTCTGGCACACCTAACTTACACAATAAAACATGAGCTGTTTTGTCGCTTGTATAATATCTAACAGGCTTGATTTTTACCAGTTACCGTTACCGTATCTTAAAGTTGGATATCTGACTGCACCACCAGCTGGGAAACCAATTGCACCTCATGGTGATTGGAAGAGATCACAATTTATTTTGGATCATGAAGGCCTTCAACAAGTGAGTTTGTTTTATTGCCAGTTATAGATGCTAATCATTGAGTCTTTATAAGTAACTTTTGGCGCCTATATATACCGAAGTAAACTTTTTGTTAAGGAACATTTATCATATTCTAAGGTGCCTTAGTACTCGGGCTGAGATATTTTATAATACAATTACAAATAGCAATGTATACTTTTGTAAGCGTTAGATTTATTGTTGGTAGTCCTTTGGAATGAAACTTGATTTATTTTAGCTTGCAATACATTTTGGAAATTGCAGTTTATATCCATTTTAATTTTGTTATGTTTTGGTTGGTAATAATTTGCGTATCTCAGCAGCATTCTCTTGGGTGTTCTTGGTTTGCCAACCTGATGTAGTGTTCCTTGCATTAATAAAACAAAAAAAAGGAAAAAACTTCATATGGTCAGCATCTAGAAGTTGAATTGATTGGAAAATAGTCACTGAAGGTTATTATGGGACAAGATGATTCGGATCCAATTTGTTCCTTTTTGTCTGGGATTGTTGTCCCATATTGGGTGGAAATACATGGTTAATGGACAGAGAGGGTGTTTTAGGCCAACTTCTCTGCACGCCAGTTTTAGAAATTTCTATACATCAGTTCGCAGTTAGAGAAATATTTTATTTGTTTTTATATATTTATCTGCTTTATCTATTGGCCAACATTTTCTTTTCTTTGCATCTTGACTTCTGATTTCCTTTCTTCAGCTGGTTAATTCATCTGAGCAAAAACAAGGATCTCCCAACCTCTCTAGCAGACCAGATTTTTTGAATGGTGATAAAAGAGCTGTGAAAGTCAGTGTCCCAGAGATTGTTTCTGTATCAGCTTGTGCTGATCTGACATTGCCCCCTGGTGCAGGCCTCTGTATTGATACTATTCATGGACCGGTTTACTTGGTAAGCAAATTCTTTTTTTTATCATTTCACCTTGAATTTTATCTTTCAACAAATATAATGATGGCAACAAAAATCCACGAATGTATAACTGTTGCGCCTGGAAGGTCAGGCTTTTTGTCGTTATGAATAACCCTTGTTTAATCTGTGCGTATTATTAACCCCTCAGGTTGCTGACTCGTGGGAATCCCTAGATGGATGGCTTGATGCAATCCGTCTCGTATACACTATCTTTGCACGAGGCAAGAGCGATATCTTAGCAGGTATTGTAACTGGCTGATTTTGGTTATTTATTACTTTTCACCAGTGAAGGCAAGCTTCATACTCTTCCTCGGAAGATCTATGTATGATTCATGTAATGGAATTTGGTCAAATAAGTTGTATATTGAGGGTTTGGGAATAGTATTGTTACATTTACCATTTTTTTCCTGCATTAACATTTTGGTGTACATTCCTTTGAGGTTACATAACGCATCTTGTTAACGTATGGAATGTTAGATGTACCATTCGATTCGAGCCATGTTTTTTTCTGTGACATTTGAACCCAAAAGGTACCAACTGAATTTTAATTGCTTATATTGATTTGAATTATAATGTCTGTAGTGTACATTCCATTATTTTGTTACCCTTTCATTCCATTGGTTTGTAAAGGAAGAACTGTTCTTTCAATATTTCTATGCTTTCATTCTTTTCCCTACAAAATGGAGGTAGAACTCGAACTTGAGTCCTTAGTACATTCCGTCACCATGGAAGGAAAATTGAATACAGGAAACGCTCAAGAAAATGATGCATATATACTCGTTAATCATGCGCATAACCTGTAGTACAACTTTTCTTGAATCTACCATATCCTATTGTATTTTCTGAACTCGATAAGTATATAGATATAGGTCACCCTAACCGGCTCCGGCTCTGGCTCTGGCAGTGATCTTTATTTTTTATGAGTCTAGTCTAGGAAGAAAGAAATTTCATGCAGATGGGTGGCTTTATTTTGGCCAAAGCAAGGATAGCTGCCGGAAGAGTCCACAATCCTTCTCCACATATCAATCCAGAAGCAACAGCAGGAATCATAAATTCTGCCTTATCGGGTTTGAATTTGTGCCAAAAGAAAACAATCAAACTCCCAACGCACATATCTATGGCGAAGTAAGCCCCTACCAGGAAGGGCATTGCCATCACCATCGGTAGCGGCATCCATTGCCCAATCTTGGGTGGCGAAACATCTCTCGCCAGGTTAACCACTACCGCGAAACCGAAGAAGCCGTAGCAGAGCTGCACGCAGTGGAGCGGCAGCGCGGAGAACCCCTCCACTCCCAAGATTGCCATGTTTCGGTATATCAGGGCATACGGAGCTTTGAATTCTCCATTCGGGTTTCCTACATCAAACGCCTTGTAGTACAGGAAAAAGCTGAGAGGAGCCATGAAACAGCCGATTGCAGTTCCTAAAACCTGGCTAAAGAACATCGCCCTTGGCGACGTGCAAGTCAAGTGGGCTGTCTTGAAGTCTTGCATCAGGATGCAAGCAACGGAGACGACGGATTTAACAAGACCGCAACCGGCCAGCGCGGCCACGACACCATTCTGTCTACCGGTGAATGCGGCTAGGACGAATAGAGCAACTTTACCGTAGTTATAGGCCATGTTAATATCAGTAAGACCAGCTCCATAAGCATTGCAGAATGCCAGAGATGGTGCAAGAATGTATGCCACCACAACGTAGTACCATTTCAGCTCAGGAAATATGATCGGCACGAAAATCGTTGAAATCAAAGAGAAGAAAATGTATCCAGCTATACCGAGCCACAATGGTATCGTCTCCCGTAGGAAGAGCTCATCATGTTTGAGCTCTTTCAACGAATTCTTCTGTTCCTCTGTTCGGAAAATAAATGTTCGAGTAAGTTCGAATCGATCTAACACTAATTTGGTAACCTATAATGCGTAACATTTGATTATAAGATCATTAGAAGTAGAAGGGAGTGTACCTGTCATCTGTTTTTTGGTCTTGATTCTGGCATGAATGTTGATGATTGTAGAGCTCATAATCTTGGTGAAATTGTAAAGTCCATCTCCTAGAATGAGAGCAACTGACAGAAAAACCTGCACAAATTAAGTATACAAGAAAAATTAAGCAATCTAATTATTAAATTAATTGTCTAATGATTTAAGTAATCAAGAAAGGAGAGAGAGACCTTGTAGCCATATAAGCTCTTCATATTACTTTCATCTAAATTAGCAGCAAACCATTCTCCTTTAAGCTGCTTCATTAGCGGCCACATAATCCCCCATGAAATCACAGCTCCAAGCAACAGTGACAAGTTTACTAGGTGACTTACAATCATTCCTGCTCCAACGTAGGTAGAGCTAAAATCAAAGAAAAACCTACACAAAAAACCAAAAGAAAAAAAAAAAAATCAAGAAATGAAAAATAACCAAAACTCTGTATATACTAATCACTGTTTTAACTATTTATCGCTAAAACAGTATTCGATGGTGGAAACACTCGCTCATATATCGTAGACAAACCCGAAAAGAAGAAAAGAAAGAGCATACGTTTGGTTCCATGCTTGTAATCCAAAAGTAGGGAATTGTTGGAATCCACATGATTCTTCAGCAGAGAAGAACCATTTAAAAAATCCCCACAAGAAACTAATTGAGAAATACTTCATGAACCCACGAACTTGTTTCCTGTGATAAATTGTAGTAATTAATGAGTAATTTAATTATCACGATTTTACAATTACATTTTATAATTATACATTTATAATTTAATCAAAAGTTAATTATGTGTACTTGGCCATTTTATCATCACGGGTGTGGAAGCCATTGATGAGAACAGCAGTCGCCAAACCACTTGGATACGCCAACTTCAGGTCTACTATCATGATCTGTGAAATTAATAGAAACTCATTCAATCATTTCAAAGAAAATTGTAGTAATTAATAACAAAAATCTTTTTTCTTTTGTTGTTTCAAGATTTTGTTTTTGATAGGACAGAAAAAGGGGTGAAATTCTTCCTTTCTATATTTTTCCTCTCAAAACTCTCAAAATTCTCAAAACTATTCGGTATCTCGTTATCACATTAAATACGGATTACTCTGCACTTAAATCGAACAAAACCTAATCTTTTAATCCACTCTCTCTTTTTCTTTAATGACATTAAGATTCCTAGGACCACTTAAAGTTGGGGTCCCCATTTTCTTGAACCAATTAATTGGCAAATGATGTTACTTAATTGATTTTGTCAGTCCTACATTTGAATCAAGATTCAAGAACTTTCTTTTCTTTAATGAGCAAGAATTTCTAGTAAAAAGCTTCATATTTTTTCAAAAGTAAAAGTGTTTAATTAATAGTACTAATACCTTTCTGAGCGGAATCAAGACAAAGAGGCCAACAAAGCAAACTAGGAAAAGGTAGCCACTCATCCAGCCAAACCCAGGTTCCTTCACAGCATTTGCAGAATTCCCTTCAGTGCTCACTCCTGACAACTCATATGTCTTCCTGTTTAACCCCAAAAGATATGATGCAAACCCACCTACAATAATTAACCGCAATGAGCTGATAGCTTCATGGTACTGAGATTTTTAAGGCATCTACTTCCCCTAAGGCTCGAACTGAGATCTTGAGAGAAGAAAGCCAGTCGAGTCCTCACCATCTCGATTAATCAAATTATTAAAAAAGCATGATTAAATTGATTAATTTGTTAATTAATTACCTCCAATAGAAATGCTGAAACAAGCAACAGCACAAGTTTGGATCATGGTATTTTCTTGCGGAGTGAAGGGCTTGACAACATATCCTCCTTTTTCAAGAACTTTGGTCCAACTTCTGATGAGCACAAAAGCAACAAGTGCAGCTGAGACATTAAGATTAGGGACTAACCCAGTTGTTAGATTTAGCTTCATAGCTATCACACTGTAGATTGCTCCAATCAGAATACTAACAACAATCCCTCTAATTGTTATCTGCTTTGTCCATGGCTGACCTCTCTTAATTATCTTCCCTTGCCGGCCGGCTTCTTCCCGGCCGTCATCAACCACCTCCTCCGCCACCTCCTCCTCCTCCGCATGAACTATCTCTTTCTTCTCTTTTGCTGCTCCTTCCTCCATCCTCATTCTCAGCTCTAGTCTCCAAAAAATTCAAAACAAACCCAAATTAGGTTTATATTTTTGAAAGCAATATTAATTAGTAATCTGTATTTTTTGTTTTTTTTGTGATTCCGTGAGGTGCAGACTGCATGGGAAGTTATAAAAAAAGATAAAAGTTTAGTGATACTTTCTGTTACGCATACAAGAGATACAAGTTTTAAGGACTCGAGTTTAAGTCATATAACCCGCAATTTTTATCTGTAGCAGAAAGAAAACAAGAAAGGGAAAAAGGGAAATTAGAAATGCTGATAAGAAAGAACTCACCTTTGGTTCTTCAATTATGATTGGACATTGTAGTGGTATTTCGTTTGGTGGGAATGGTGGGAGTGTGGCATTGCCTGCTTGCTGCTGCTACAATACAATGAATCAATACTTATAAACAAAAAAAGAAAACGGGCAGGCCTACTTCTCTGATTGGACTACTTGCATGTAACTGCAATTTACAACTGTTATTTACTCATTCATTACTGGCATTTGGCAACACAATCATTGACCTAGATATATTATAAATTTTTTTTATAGGCGGAGATAAAATTTAAAATTGAATTCGAGTCCTTACTAAGACATTTGTCACCACTAAAATGTTAATATATAGATATTATAGCATGCTAAGCCTAAATTCTAAGTAATTTTAGGACACTCTCAACATGATAATTCGTACCTTACATCATACTATTAATATGATTGGTAAAATTATTACTGGAAGACTCATTTAACATTAATGGATTCTTGTTGCTTATTTTAAATATAATGTAAATTTTATCCATTATGTTAAAAAAATATACTGATGTAAATTGTGAGTTGACAGATATTTTACAATTTAATAATATAACTAGTAGAACTATTCCTTACTAATATTAGTCGATTATGATTGCTTCTTTTGAGTATGACGTAAAACGTAAATTGTGAGCTAATATGCCGAAGTTGGAAAAAAAATATAGTAAGAATATGAAACTTTTATTAGTATAATATTACTTGTTAACTAACTTGTCAAGTTGGGAGAGGTGTTACACATTTCGAGGATGGTTGAAAGGCAAATAACTAATGTTAATAGTGGTGGGACAAACATCTGTCGAAGTAATTTACAATGGTAAAAGCTTGTATGTAATTAAATGGTCGGGGCTGGTAAAAAATGAACGCATTCTTACAGGACTTTTTTACAACAATGATATACTCCCTCCGTACCATATTAAACGACTTTTTAAAATAGTAAAAAAGCGTTTAAACATGATCTTTGATCTTCTTTTATTCCACATTATTTTATTTTTACTCCTAATTTTTACTCAAATTAAAATA
>NBIL01054702.1:0-15305 GCA_002752925.1 Viola pubescens var. scabriuscula | reverse complement strand
AGGTTAGTTAAGAGGCCTAATCGTTCTTCATATATTCTAATTGTTATATTTTCTTGTTTGCCGGTTTCTTGCCCATTCATCTAGGCCAAGTTAGGAGTCTAGCTAACTAATAACTAGACCTAGGTGAATATAGTCATTCCTACTGTAACACTAAGTANGATAATTGTAGACAACTAGTTTAATCAGACTAGGGCAAACCAGCAACTAGGGTAGATCTGACAACGTCTTGCCCTACACGTGTCTTCCTCCTCTTTATAGGCCTTTCGCTTATTATCTCATGATGTGCGAACGGGGGGTAGTAGGCGTCAGCGTCAATGTTATCTCATGATGTGTGAACGGGGGGTAACTTCACTTACGAGGGAAGCAGGGGGCTTAGTCGCCTTTAAAATAGTAAAAACGGGAGGTGACCAGGTCCCTATAGCATGTCTGTAGCCATAGGATAGAATATCTTTGCGTCAATGACTGTCTAGGCCTAGATGCAGCCGAAAATGAACCTTTGCTAGAAATCTTTCTTATCTGCTTTCATGTCTTTATTTACTTGCTTTATTTAGTTTAATTTTAGTTTTATCACCATCCTTTTCAACCCCCCTTGTGCTACTGTCTTGGTCTATTTGTCTTTATCATGCATCCAGGGCAAGTGTCTAGCCCTAGTCTCTGTGGATCGAACCTCTTACCACTGTCTTCAATCTTTTTTTGTAGCTAGTGATAAGTTGTAATTGTTTGATAGTGCCCTCGACAGGCACACATCGCGTGTATTGCATAAGAATTGCGTGTCTCTTTGGTGGTTGTTGGATAGCACATATTTGATAGGATTTGACAGTTGCTGCAGTGAAGAAGTCTCGCAAGAATTATTTTGCAACTGCAATACTCAAACAGACGTATTGTTTTGCAACTTCAACACACCAAGAGTTTTCTCTGCTTTTAACCAGCCTTTTACATTCCCAACCATTGTGCTGTTTGACCATTGCACCGTTTGAACTGCAACCATTAATACACCTCTGCCTAACCCTAATTTTCTTCTATAAATACCTCCCTTGCATAGCAGTATCACCTAAGTTAAACTGCCACAATTTTCTTTTGTTCTGTTTCAACTTATTTGCAGATCTCCCACCATGGAACGTGATACCAAGATAACACTCATGAACTTTGCGGGCCTCCTCTCTGCTCATCTCCAAGATGATATAGTCCAGTTAGAGCAAAGGGTTCTCCAGACCACCGAAGACCTCCAAGAGACAGAGAAGTTGGAGGAGTTGACACAGGGGATGGACGACATCCATGAGCATGAAGATCATGAGAGAGACTGGAATTTGAAACCCATATTTCATTTCAAATAAATTTAGGTTATTTGGGAAGGAGGAAAACAATTTGAAATTTAATTTTTGCCCAAATTTCGCAAAAAAATTTGGGCGGGCTAGGGCTGCAATTGATGAAAAAATTGAAAGAATTTCGGTGGGAAGAGAGTTTTTGATGAAGAAAGAGAGGAGATAAAGAGGGAAGAAGAAGAAAAAGCTTGGGTTTAGTTCTGGCCCACAAATGTTACCATTGAAGATGTGCGGCCCACATACAAGAAATGACAAAAAGCTAGGCTTGCACAGTGACGACTACAGAAGCCTTAATCTGCGTGATTAGGCCTAGAACGACAATTAATTCGGGACGGAGGGAGTATCTCTTACTTTGGAATTTAAAGTATCTAAATTCTCTATATAAATATTTTTACTCATAAAAAGTTCTGGGAATTATTAGAAGAATAAACAATTTTATTATAGATAATCGATATTGTTAATTTTAAAAAACCAACATTTGGGTATTATGTTCTTAATAACCTTATAAAAATTAAAAATTGATCACAAACACATAAAAAATAATTCTTCTAACGCCAAGACACTAATTTATGTCATGGCGTAAAAATACAAAATTTGCATCACTTTGGTGTTTCATATGGTTTGAAGAACCACTTCGGCAAATAAAATACTAATATACATAGTGTATTTAATTATCATATAAGCAAAGATGTAAAGAAGCATGAGAAAGTTGCAACGTGTTATATAAAAATATAAATGAAATATGTATATGAGGAGTTTTAGTAGGGATGCAAATGTTGCAATGCCGATCTCATAACCCGCGCAAGTGACAAAACTGATTAGTTCACTCGAAAAAGAATAGGTTAGGAAAATCCAATATTAAAATGATTAATTAAGTGTATTAGAGATGTATCTAAGTGACGGTCAAATTTCCTTTCATCAAATTAATCCAAATATTAATAAAACTTTTATCTTTATTTTACAAATAATTTACTTCGGGACATGGTTTCATAGCATCTGATGGGTCTAAAGAGTCATGATGCGCAGAAATAAAATAAACATCCATAAAGTACATAAAATAAATAACCAAAAAAGTTAACCAAATTAAAGTTAAAATTAACCTTAGCTTCTGTGAACAACATATCCAATGATCATTTATAAACAAAATGAGAGATTTATAAACACTTATATATAAAATTATGTAACTTTTTATATTCTTTAAATTCAACCTTTTCAAATTTTATAACTTATATCATAACTCTAGTTAAATAAATGAATTAATTTTTAATTAATTTAATTTAATTGTGCAACCCAAAGATTTTTAACTTATTTAATCAATAGGTAGTTTTTATTCACTATTGGAATACCTATATGCATGAGATGTCATGTGTTAAGCTCTAAGATATGAAATGAATGACATGTGACATCATAAGAGAGTTTTAGAGGCTTCCTCTCAAACCTTCATGAGAGTTTCACTGCATAATTTTTATATGTGGAAACGACAGCCAACTTCTACGTTTTGATAGTAAAACAATGAAAACACATCTATAAAGCTATTACACCTATCACAAGGTCCGTGTAGCTATGACGCAAAAACCTTAGGGGCATTCGGTAACTCTTTGCTTCTCCGACCACACCTACCGGAAAGACAGTTTTTAAAAACAAAAAGATAAAAAGTAAAAAAAAAAATTTTAGTTTTTGACAAATAAAAAATAAAAAACAGTAAATGACACCGAACACGCCCTTAGTTAGTACCTTAATCACTAACACATAATCAGACATGAGTGATAATCAGTAACAAATGATGTTGAAATATGTAAATCCTAGTAGATTAGTAGCCATTATCCACCAATGTATGACAAAACTTGGTGACCTTGGAACTAGTTGAACCTTTCTTCTCCACGCTTTTTCTTGATGGTACCAACAACCACAACCCGATTCATACTAATAAAAACAAACCGACCAAGATGGGGGACTAGGTTCTAGCGACTTCTTCCACAACCGCTGGCTTGGAAGAAATAATCTTCACCCACCCTGCATCCCCTTTCCTCAAGCAATCTAGCTTCACCTTAATAACCATGCTTGAGAGCCTTACAAGCAATATTATTCACACTGAAATAAATGTTGTCACCCGGAAAGGCTTCTCGAGGGCCTCTTGGCGATCCTCACCGTGCATATGAACAGATTTAACTTCATCGGTCGGTCCAGAGGGGCCAAAGGTAACAACCATGTATATTAGGTTCTAGCATAACACTTTCAACAAGTCCAGCAGGAACATTTCACATTTCCAATACAGTCAAGAAAATTTAATGAGAATGAAGACGAGCCAAAGCGGAGCATATCCATATGAGTTCGTGGCGTGACATGTAAGGTGACTATCTTTGTCACAACAATTGAGATATTATGCGTCGCCTTAACAAGATCAACATTTACTCCTTACAAATCCTAAGCAACATTTGAAAATTAGAAAATATAGTACCTATACTTGAAAAATTGTTATGAAACACAAAATTTAATGAATACATCTACTTAAAAATTAAGATGTACATGTGGTTGGTTTTAATACGAGTTATATGGCAAGTACACTTGTTTTGCAAGTACACTCGTTTTGCTCTTTCAACCAAACTCTACTGTTCTAATTCGTTTAGATTTGCACCACAAATACCTCTTATTTTTAGGCCCTTAGACGAGTAATAATTAAGGATGGTACCAACTGCCATAACCCGATTCATACTTGTCAAAACAAACTGACCAAGATGGGGGTATTTAACGACTTCTTCCACAACGATGGGCTCGGAAGGAATAATCTTCACCCACCATGCGTCCCATTTCCTCAAGCAATCTAGCTTCAGGTCAATAATCATGCGAGAGCCTTACCAACAATATTATCCACACTGAAACAAACATTGTCACCCAGAAAGGCTATCTCAAGGGCCTTTTGGCGAGCCTCACCATGCATGTGAACAAATTTATTAACTTCACCGGTTGGTCCAAAAAGGCCAAAGGTAACAACCATGTATACCAAGTTCTAGCGTGACACTTTCAACAAGTCTAGTACGAACATTTCATATTTTTAATACAGTCAAGAAAATTCAATGATAATGAAGGCTGACCAAAATGGACAATATCCATACAAGTTCGTGGCGTGGCATCTACGATGACCATCTTATCCACAACAACTGAGATATTATACGTTGCTTTAACAAGATCAACATTTACTCATTACAAATTTTAAGCAACATTTGAAATTAGAAAATATAATAATATACATATACTTGAAAAATTGTTATGAAAAAAAAATTAATGAGTGCATCTACTTAAAAATTAAGATGTACACTCATTTTGCTCTTTCAACCAAACTTCACTGTTCTAGTTCGTTTAGATTTGAACCACAAATACCTCTTTTTTTAGACCAGCAATAATTAAGTTTTTCTTGGATTGAGTCTAGTCATCAACCTATTAAAAGGCAAGTACTTAAATTGTATATATTGTTTCAACTGGAATTTATTTGAGACGAGTGCATTATATTGTCACAATTGTAAATGAACATTTGTAGTAAAATTGTATATTATATTTATACGTTTTAACATCGAGTAAAATTATTTTTACTCAAAAGTTTTGACTAATAAAGCATTAAATCAAAGTTATTTAAAGAATAAATAACAATCTAGGCATAAACACAATTTTTTAACAAAAAAAAATTAATAGATCATGGAAAGATGCAAGGTATAAGGATCTCTTAGAGGCTAATTAAAAAAACAAGAATATTACACCTCAAAATCTATCATTTTTTTATCTTTTTTTATGGAAAGTTAACTACTTTTTTTTCTCTCGTATTTTTGTCCCTTTTGTGTTTCCTTGGTATTTTAGGTACTTCAAGTTAGAAAAATTAAAGATTATTTATCTGAATAAAATTATTGAGCTGAGAAAATGCTATAATTTGAGAAAAGTAAAATTGTAGCATTTATGAGAAATGCTTCATTTGAGACTTTTTTAAAGTCCACACTTTAAGACTCTCCTACAAAACTAAACATGATATATGAACTTTTATTTATTGTTTGTTTGTTTATTACTTGATGTCACATTGTTCTCTATTTTCTCTATTTTATGCTCACTGTCTACTTAAAAACAATTTGGTATGTATTAAAAACTCAATTAATGAATACTAGTCATGTTGTTGTCTTACCGTGTTGTTTTACTTTATTCCAATTATTTGATCAATAAAATAAAAAAATGTCATTTGTTCCTCTGTTTTCTAACAATATTATTGCTTTATGTTAGTATTATGTTAGTCTTTCACTAGTAGCATTTCTCTATTGGTTTGAACGTCTTACTTTGATTGTCAAATGTGCATGAACTAACAGGGCAATGTGATAAAATGAAAAAAAGAAACAAAATACTAAAAGGGCAAGGATATATTTAATTTTCATTTTATTCATTGTTGGTGACATGCTGGGCTCATTCTTTAGCTGGTGCAATTAAAGCAAGAAAAAATAACGATGTGAGGGAGGGTTATAAGGTTGGTATAACTGCCAAGTAGTTGATTCAAAATATAAAAACACCGAGTAGAAAAGGAATGACCGAAATCAAGAAAGTGTATGAGTGAGTGTAACAACAATGGGCTCACAAATACCATATTTGAAGGACATAATTTATAGAGGGTCTATTGATCAATACAAATTGAGTTTTCACTCTTTAATTGTGGGAAAGACTTATAGACAAGCCTTTGGAGTCGTCTTTTATCAATATTCTCAGTGATCCAATAATTACTAGTTTTTACCTTACTTCTTAAAAAAGTGTTAATTGTTATGTGCGCAAGATATAAGATAACTAGATTACAATTATATAGGAAACAAACGGTGTGAGGTAACAAACTAATAAGATGTGCACTTTGGATAACAATTATAGAGAAAACAAATGGTGTACGGAAACAAAGAGAATTTCCATGTATTGCTATTTTACTACCTTCTTTTCATAATCATTGTTGCCTTCTTGTTCCTACGCCTGTGATGATTGGTGGTTGAGGGCAAATGTCTCTCCATTGTATTTGTAAGTCCATTACCCATCATCCACCTATAAGTTGTCTCGATATTTCATATACCTTTTTAAGTTGGTGTCATGACATTCTGTATCAATGCCTCAACAACAATGCCAACTTTGCTTTCACCCACCTGACTATTCTTTCTTGCTTCGATAACCCCAACCAAAGAATGACTCCAGCATGTCACTAAACAATCAAAGGGAAAAATGCTAACATTGTAAGACTAAGGACAATTCTTGTTTTGTTATCAAGAGTTGGAACAAAAGAAGCGAGAGAGCGACCACGTCAGAGTGAGAGACGGCGAGAGACAGAGTCGAGGCGGCGAGAGAGAGAGTGAGAGAGAGCAGGTCGGTCGTGAGAGATGAAGGGAAAGAAAATGAATCAGAATGGAAGAGTGAGAGATGAAAAGGGAAAGAAAATGAACCAGGGGCAATTTTGTAAAAATACCATGTTGTTGTCTTCTCGTGTTGTTTTACTTTATTCCAATTATTTGATCAATAAAATAAAAAATTGTCATTTGTTCCTCTGCTTTCTAACAATATTATTGCTTCAAGTTTCCCGACATGTGTGCTATATGTTAGTATTATGTTAGTCTTTCACTAGTAGTATTTCTTTATTGGTCTGAACGTTTGACTTTGATTGTCAACTGTGCATGAACTAACATGGCAATGTGATAAAACGAAAAAAGAAACAAAATACTAAAAGGGCAAGGATATATTTAATTTTTATTTAATTTATTGTCTTTAGCTGGTGCAATTGAAGCAAGAAAAAATAGCGATGTGAGGGAGGGTTATAAGGTTGGTATAACTACCAAGTAGTTGATTCAAAATATAAAAACACCAAGTACAAAAGGAAAAACAGATTCAATTTTACATACATAATAACAAGTATAAACAACACCCAATTGATGAAATTGACCTGAAATTCTAAAACTCAAACCTAAAATTAACAAGAGCAGCCGCGAGATTGATAGAGAGAGAAGCGAGAGAGTGACCACGTCGGAGTGAGAGACGGCGAGAGACAGAGTCGAGGCGGCGAGAGAGAGAGTGAGAGAGAGTAGGTCGATCGTGAGAGATGAAGGGAAAGAAAATGAACCAGAATGGAAGCGTGAGAGATGAAAAGGGAAAGAAAATGAACTAGGGGCAATTTTGTAAAAATACCATGAGGTGTCTTCTGCCACGTCAGTCCCTACAACAATTTCCTTATTTCTTTCCCTCATTTTAGCATTACTCTTGGTAAAATTTCCTACAACAATATGATACTCATTCACCATTCAAGCAAGAGATTTTTCTTTTCCCTTTTAATCTTTTAAACAATTAGATGTGCCTTTCCTTTCTATCAGCGATAGTCCGGCCCACTCTGGTTGGATCCAGTAGTTTCCTTAAGCCAGAACAAAGCCCATATGTGTTGATTAAAAAAAAAATTGTATATTATTATATGCTATTGATATTCAACTCTAAATATAACAAAACGTTTGGCCCGCGGTAATTTAGAATTATCCTTGTTAAGGTAATCCTAAAATCTTAGCTTTCTCTTGTTTGATAGTCACAAAATTAGGTAATCTTAGAAATTTCAGATTACTTTGGAAACTATTTTCCTCCAACAAAGTAAAATATAAAGTAAAATGAATACCTCCAAAATAGGTGATATTCTAGAATTCCTTTGATAAAGAAAAATAGACCATATTTTTATGACAAAAGAATCCCTCATAATGAATGTGCATGGTGCAAAATAAATAGACTGTCATATTTTAGTGCAAAACTATCCGTCCACTTTCGTTAACTTGTGCTTCTTTTTATTATTTATTGTCGATTTGTAGAGTAAATTTTCAAGTGTCTCAATTTTTCTACCGATGCATGCAGATACAAATTCTAAATTATAAGTGGGTATTTTATTCATATATCTTGTGAGTGCACTCAATTATTATTGTAAGTTGTAATCTATTTAAAAATATACAAAATTTTGGCAATGTAGTTAGAAACATACTAAAGTCACTATTTTTTTTTAGTGAAAATTGAAATTCATGTAAACTTGGATAAGGGTATTTTTACAAACAATGGAAAAAAAAATTCTCATGAGTCCTATAGAGTACAATCAAACAAGACAATCTTTTTATTTTTCCGATTTTTTATGTTAAATGATTTTCTAGGTAAAATATAAGGTAAATGATTTTCTAAGTAAAATACAAGGTAAAATAAACGCTCATAGAGTTCAGTTGTATAACAGATTGAAAGGTGATTTCCAAGAAGAGCCAGCGATCGAAGATGACGATTCTGACCCCGAGTATGAGAGTATGGGTCTTGAAATATTTGACCTCTATTCAGATGATGATTCTAGCTTCAAGTCTAAGACCGAAGATAAGGACGATGTTGATCTTTATGACGTGCTAATCAACAGCTTCAACGAGGAGGATGTCGAACTTTTCCATCGCTATGAAGAGGAAGTCGCAAAGCCTGGGGTGATTTGATATCTTTCTCTTTATCCCTCTTTTCGTGTCTATTTTGATTGAACGAGATTATTCTTATTTTTCGGTACTTTCTAGGGGTTCGATATTACTGCTGGCCTCCACCACCGTGTATCGGGGGAATCCTTCCCCTTCCTTATGAGAAACTCAAGGATCCCTCCTTCAACAAAATAGTGACGGAATGTGCCGAACTTGCTATTAGTAACTACAACATTTGGCAGGTTTGATTTTTCTTTTCTTTTCTTTCCTTTTAATGGTTGCAGTGGCATAAGTAATGTACATAATTATGATAATGTGCTTTTAAACTTTGGGAGCAGAGTGCGAAAGAGCTGAATTTAAGAAGATTATAAAGGTTAATAATGGATCATGTGCCAGTTATATGTTTTACATTACATTGAGGGCTGTTGATGTTCTTTCTGGAAAAAAAGGTATCTACCGAGCTCAGGTTTACTATTCCACCCCTCGAAGCCATGAGTTTCGATGAGAAGGTTGAGGAGGAATGGGAGAAGGAGAAGAAGAGAGAGAAGAGAATGAGAAGTAGGATGAGAAAGAAGACGGGAGGAGTAGCCTAATATGATAACATCTGAGGTTTGCTTGGTTCCAAATCTTATGAAGCTTTTTCGTTTAATGATTGTCAATATGTTGTTGTGACATTCTTGCCTTCCTTCATCACCCTCATTTCCCTATCTAGAGAGTGCTCTCTTGGCTTGTCCAATTTCAATTTAAAAACATAAAATAGTAGTAATAATAAAACTGTCATGTTTTCATTCTAGTCTCTGTCTACTCAATTGGTAGTCTTTATAGTTTTTCCTAATTGTTGGTGGAGGTTGAGTACTATTATAATGCATGCTACTGGTAGAAGATCAAACTAGTTGTAAGGTTATGTGAGTTGTTGCTAATTGTTATACATCTTTTCTGTGCTGTGTAGGCATCCTTTCGGGGAGAGTTGTTCTAAATGTCTTCGATGATCAGGGGACTTGCGTGTACTCACTTGTGGACTACCGTGTATATATATATATATATAAATGTCTTGCTGCAGACTCGAACTATTATTATTATTATTATTATTATATGATGATGGGTGGTGAAGCTCATGAACTTGACAACTTGTGGTGTTATGGTGCATGTTCTGTCGTTGATGTCCAAGGATATTGAACATATTTATTCTAAGATATATTTTCTAATCCTCCACAGACTATGACCATATCACCATAGTAGCTCATGCAAATAATGTATACATCTTTTCCTTGCATCCGATCATTGGAATGTCGAGCACTGACACTAGAGTCACCACAACTAGCAGCATCTCTGCCGGGTGCAACGTACGGTTGGCAAAACATGTTCATAAGTTTCACCTGACAGGCTTCGCAATGTAGAAGGTGTCAAAGCCGTGAACTAAGTTTTATCAAATTGATCCTTCTGGTTTTCTTCCTGATTTCATAGTTTCACCTGAGAGGCTCCGCAGCTCGTGAAAGAGAAGCTGTTTTTTATACCTGAAGAGGTACTCTTCGGTTAAGAACACAGTCAATGAGAATGATGAATCTCTTGAAACTCCTGAAAATAAATAAAAAGCGCACAAAACAAATAAATCTGAAGTGGGCCAGAATAAGGTGCAGCCTAGGTTCCCCAAACGTAAATAAATAGATAAAACCTAGGGTTTGAGTTGGCAGCAGATCCAACTTTTGTTTTCTTTTCTGTTTTCTCAGAATCTAAAACTAATCGGAACGTGTGATTTCGGCTTGTCGATCCAAGAAGATACCTCGAGCGAAGATTCGGAAGATGATTTTTATACTCGATTTATCCGCAGCTTGAATGCTCTTGATCGCGAAATTTACTATCGCTATCACGCTGAATTCGCAGAGTCTGGGGTAATTTGATCTCTTCTTCTTTATTCCTCTCTTATTTTGTGTTCACCGACCGGTCTACGAAATTGTAATATCATTACTGTCTTTTGATTTCATTCCAGGGGTTCGATGTCACCGTTCGCCCTCCAGACCCGTTTATTGGGGGAATTGTTCCGATTACCCGTGAGCAATTCATGGCACCCTCCTTCAACCAAAAAGTGATGGATTGTGTGAGATTTGCTATGGATAAGTACCACGAGTGGCAGGTTTGATTTTTTCTTTTGTTTCTGCTCTTTAATGGTTGCAGTGGCATAAGTAAGCTTTAAACTTTGGATCAGGGTCGGAGAGAGTTTAAATTTCGGGAGATTATAAAGGTTAATTATGGAGCATGTGCCGGTTTTATGCTTTACATTACGTTCAGGCTCTTGATGTTCTTTCGGGAATAGAAGGTGTCTACCGAGCTCAGGTCTACTACAGCACCAGTGGTAGAATGGAAGTGGAGCATTTCGAAGAGAAGAGTTTCGATGAGATGAAGGTGGAGAATGAGGATGAGAAGAAGCTGAAGCAGATGCTGACGCAGAAGCAGAGGCGGAAGGAGAAGGAGAAGGAGAAGGAGAAGGAGAAGGAAAATAAAATATTTTTGATTTGTAATTGTCAATATGTCAGCTATCTCCCACCCTGAACCAAAGTTTACCATTAGTATTAGAGAAGAAAGCCAGGTATTGGATTGCTTGATAGCAAAATCCACAGAATCACTATTTCGGGCATGAGGTCCTCAGGAGAAATGGGAACAATTCCCCCAACACACCCACCCTGTAAATGATATTCCAATGAGCACAAAAACAGAGATAGGAGAGAGGTTAAAGAACAGGAAGAAATAGTGATCGTTAAGGATACGCAATCAACTACATATAAGGAATTAAAGATCAAACCTGCCAATTAATGTATTTCCTGATGAGAGAATATATATATACACATATGGACTTTGCTCGGAATTAAAAATCCCAGATGATCCCGACAAAGTACCTACCCGATTACCAACAGCAACACAGGAAGAATTTCCAGGAGTAATATTCTTACTCATCTAGTCTGACATCTTGGTTTTATGATATCTATGATGTTTCTTCTCAAACAAAATAAAAAATCCAACAGCGTTCTCAACTGAATAGCACTCCTTCCGGTATAAATCCGAGTATGTTCGCAAGAATGTATGAAAGAAAATGTTCTAACGCATAAATCGGGAAGAAAATCAAAAGTTGGTCTACTCATTCGTTCTTTTGATAATTAACGGATAGTTGGTTTAATTTAGCCGACGAACTATTGGTCTCATGAGCATAATCCCTATATTTTTTAATAGAAATTAATCAAGTGACTAAATTGTAAAATCTTGCAACTCGTGTGACTAAATTAATATAAGAAATTGTACTTTTGTTTGCGTTCATAGGTCTAAGAAATTCTATGTTTCCACTGGCCCTCCATCGCCGATACCAAATTTGGTTCTGAGAAATACAATACTGAGCAGGTTTGATCTTTGCGCACCTTCAATGATTTGTTTAAGGTCGCATAAATTAAATGTAATCATGATCGTAATGTGCTTTAATCTTTGTTTGTCTGCACCGGCTTGGAAGAAGTTGCTGTCAAAAGTCAACTAGAATAGAATAATAGTCAATTTGTTATAATAATAAATAATAATACTACATTATGAATCCTTGCCTATAACAACTTACAAAAATAAAAAATATAGCGCTCAAATCCGTACCTATCAAGATTTGAGTTGGCAAGGGAGAAAAAGCTATTTGAAGCGATTGAAGATGTATGCATCCTGAACCAACTGATGGAAGAGATCCATTAACTCTAGCTCGATCTTGCATCACTTGCTTCCACGAAACCCCGTTACACGTGGCATCAATGCTTGGTCACTTACGTTTCGTGAAACCGCTGTTAAGCTGCAAGCCAGACCTTGCCGCGGAGCAGAACTCAGTTGGGTTTACGCCTCTACACTTGGGTATGTTGAAATTGTGAACGCGTTGGTGGTTGTGGATTCTAATTCGTGCTTGATTCGGAATGAAGATGGGATGGCACCTCTGCATCTTGATGTTGTGAGAATTGATTCAGGCCAGACCTGAAGTGGCTCAGTACAGAGAACGCAGGGGTGAGAGTCTATTCTGCATTTGGCAGCCAAGCATAACCGAATTGGAGCATTGAAGATGCTGGTGGAATTTGATGGGAGGAGATGATGTTTTTTGTGAATGCCAAAGATGACGATGTAAACACATTATTGCATATTGCTACATCCCTGAAACAGATTGAGGTAAATCATCTCAACTTAGCTAAAAAGAATTTAGATCTTATGTCACAAACCCTAAACCATTAGCTGATGGAGGTGAATTTATACCAACTGGTATCATGGTTAAAATTTGAAACTTTTGTTAGGGTCTCTTGGATATCTTACTGATGCATGCTTTTGTTCTCTTGCAGACTGTAAAATATTTGCGGACTAACACTAGGGTTAACTTCAATATGCCGTGAACCAGAATGGTTTTACAGCTTTGGATATTTATAGAAAACATGCCAAGCCACTTGAAAATCATGGCCCCAGAAAAGTCAGCATAGATTTTGAGATATCTGCGAATTCTGAGCCTGCTGCGCGAGAAGTTCATGTTCCTGCTACTGGTAATTTGACAATGAGTGACTCTTGAACCGCTATCAAGGAAAACAAGGGAGAAAGAACATTGGGTGGAAAAGAGTCATGGTTTTCTAGTTGTAGCTGCAAGTGTGATTGCAGCCATCACTTATCAAAGCAGGGGCTAGCCCTCCCAAGTGAGTTTTGGGACCGCAATGCCACAGCAAACGATAAATACAGCTTCAGAGCTGGATCAGCAAGATGGGTTGCCGCTAACATTTTTGCATATAATGATTTCTACGTGCGCAACACAGTTGCGTTTCTTGCTTCTATAAGCATAATGTTTCTGCTTGTGAGTGGATTCCATCCTAAAATGAAGGTTTTCAACTATATCCTGATGGCTATAATGTGGGCAGCAGTTATTTCTATGGCATTCTCTATCAATGAACAACGATCGGCATATGGATGGAAGAGACGAGTTACGAAACTTAATAACGTCTTCCTTCGTCTTTCACTATCAATGATGACATGGTTAGGAATAATAAGGATTGTGATCGTTGTTCAGTGTATCTGTGTCATTCCATGGATTGTTCGAAAGCTTAGAAGTTAGAACAACGTGAACAAAGAGGTCTACAGTGAATCGGGACAAAGAATCCTTCAATCTGAAATGCACTTTCTGTTCATCATGTCAAATGTGTCCAGAAGACGCAATATTGGTGGTTTCAGGTTTCCACAAGGTCCTTGTAATGTGATCTTAGTCTATGATGATGATGTATCTGTTTCTGTTGTGCTGAATGGAGGAATAGTGTCTAAAATGTTCTAAAATGGCCACCCTATATATGTTATTTACTATTGCACCATCAACCCATATGAGATAAGAATCAATGTACTCACTTTCTTGGTTTTTGTTCCAGGCAGACCAAAGAAGTTGCTATTTGGGAAATAAATTGCCCTCTTATTTCTCTGCCCAAAGTAAGTGAAATAAATCCTCCATGTCTGTTTAGCTAATGAAGTTGTCCATTGAGAGACACCAATTCTCTGAAAACAGTAAAATCTGAAAACATAAGAATAAATCATAAAACATAATCGATACATATGAAGAGTTTTTTTTTCTTGCCCATTTCAACTCATTTTAGAGTTCCACCATCTTTAATATACAGAGATGGTGCAGATTCCTAATAACATAAATCAAAATTATTAGTCTATGAGAATAAAATATCTTAGGACTCAGAACCAACTCATGACCGACCATATCAAACTCAAACGGACCACCATGAAATCTAGGGTGTTCGTTACACATTCATAATAGAGTTCCTTGCTAAGACTCTACAGCAATTCCTTCATGAAATGGTCCTCATGGCACGGTAACAGTGATATACAGTAAACTTTGATATATACACTTTAACAAACATAGTCAAGAGATTACTGCAAACAAAAAGTAATAAATTGTTTTCACCGCTTAACCACACCTTACTAGACTTGTATAAATTGCAAGTTAGAGGTAAGTTTTATTTCTTGTCTTTCGAGAATGAAACCAGAGTTCTCAGCACATAAGAAAAAAATCATTCGTACAAGGGACAAAAAACGTCATGTTCAAATACATACGTGGGTTACCACATAGGCTGCTTAGAGATGAGAAATTATTCTATAACCTAATGCCCAAAATTTGCCTGGTTTTATGGAGAGCAGAAGCTTTCAAAAAGAGAGGCAGTTCAAAACTAAAATTTTATAAATAGCAAGCGAGAGAATAGAGGTTCTGACTCTTTTGTCCAGTAATAAAATTAAAGTTTCAAGAGTTGCTATCACAGATGGAAAAAAAAAACAGTTTTGGGAAGTTTTACAATACGAATAACACTAGTGAGTCAAACAACATGAAAATAAAGGAAGTTCCAGTTTTAAAAGTACGAGTTTAGGATGAAAAAATATCATAGGACTTGAAATCAACTCAAGCCACAGAATAAAAGCATACACATATGTATCAAGCTGTATAGCATTTTGGAACCTGGGTCGTGAATTAGGCATTCACAGTTCC
>NBIL01054649.1:0-10342 GCA_002752925.1 Viola pubescens var. scabriuscula | reverse complement strand
GAGCAGAAGCTGGTGAGGCTTGTTAAAGCTACTAGCTTTAGCTCTTTCAAGTTGTCAAACACAATATCATTGTCCTCTATTGCATCTTCATCTTCATCTTCATCTATGATATCCCCGACGATCTCCGTCAATGACCTGCATTCGCTTACTGTCATCTCGATGAGATTGATGAGGCTTCTTGCAGTAGAGGAGGTTAATAACTTCATCAATTTCTGGCACCGATACAGATTCAAATGTCTTAGATTTTGGAACAGCGCAGTGGAGGGTGCTAAACTGATCAAACTGTCACACTCCTCCACTTCTAAACTTTCAAGATTATGAAGGATCTGATCCAATGGGGAATGCTCACTCCAAATATATGTCATCTCACTCAAGCCAGCCAGTTCTAAGCTTTGTATCCGTGCAAGAATCTTTGCTACTGTATCCTCATCATCACCCGGATTAATTAGTTGAAGATCAGAACGGAATAATACTTGTTCTAAATTAGAACTTGTAACTACAAGCTTCTTTAAATGCTGGAATCCTTGAAGGAGAGCAACTGGGAAAACTTGGGAACCACCACCAAATAATTCAGGGTAATGAATGTATAATTCTCCATCTGAGTTTCGGTACGTCACGCTCAAGTCATCTCTTACAAAATTGTAGTAGCCCACGATGGGAATAATCTGCAAATCAATCAACAAGAGATGTACAATTAACCATCCTTATTGAAAATATGATTACGAACTTCACTACATTATTAATTTATTAAAATATGATAATTTATTTAATTATCTTACTTTGGAAAAAAGTATTATTATGATTTTAAATTTATTTGTATAACAACATTTCAAACTTTTTCTACATCAATTGTTTATTTTACTTTATATTACTCAATATAACTTCTATATTAATGCATTTTTGCAAGTTTTAGGTGAAATTAGAGCACATTTACTTCTGTTAAATTGATAAAAAATTAACGAAGTTTGCTCGTGTTAGTTATTTTTGTCACGGCGAGAGCTTAATTTAACAAATAGATGTAATGTTGGGGATTAAAAAATCAAAAAAAGTATAGACAGATTAAAATAAATATTTTGGCAAAGAATGATAAAGCATAAAATAACTTGAATCCACTTAGTCAATTAAAAAATTGATAAAGCATAAAATGACATACGATGAAAAAAATGAGAGAGACTGAGCCATACCTTTGCAAATGTTCCATCTTTTTGCATATCAGTTTTGTGACAGTTGCGCACGATGAAATGCTTCAAACATGGCCAATCTGAGATATGAATATCAGGTCCAAGGTAAAATTTCTCTAATCGTGGTAAATCCTCTAGTTTGAGATAGTTTAGTTTAGAAAAGACAAATCCAGGGGAGCAATCTATTGCTTCTGCCTCTTTCCATGAAACAATTCCCCGCATCCTTTCACAACTTTCTAGTTCAACCATTTCAAGTTGTTGAAGAGCCAAGGAAAGATATGCTGGGAAAACACTTTCCAACGAGGCGCAACTACGAATCTCCAATTGCTTCAACTTGGACAGAGAATCTGGATGGAGTTCATTTCCCCATATCATCTTTAATTGATCCATATTTATAAGTCTCAGTTCCTCCAAGTTAGGGAATACAACCTGTAAAACCAAAATATAAACATGTGAAGAGATTAATAAGGATATATACTTTTTTATATATAAAAGATTAATAAACAAAAACAAAAAAAAGGAGAAAATTAAGAAAGGCAACTAACCTTTTCATCAAAAAGAATTGACGAGTTAATTGTTTCTAAATCACCAGTATTTGCATCATTAGTAATAAATGTCATTAGCTCATTGCAATCTTCTACCCGCAATGTTTTCAAAGAAGGACAATCAAGTAAATTGACACGACAGAATTTTTTGAGTTTTTTAAGGCCCCATAGTCTTATGATTTCTATCTTAGGGAACAATAATAACTTCTCTTCTGTCATTTCTTCTCCTCCTACAGCAACTATCTCTTCTACGGAATTGCAATTCTTTACTGTAAGCACTTTAAGTTGTCCAAGATTCTCAACCATTAAGGAACTAAACAGATAGCTCAATTGATGGCAACTATTCACTTCCAAGCGTGTTAACTGTTAAGCTTTGAAAGCTTTCTACTGCAAGTTGGCCCTCCCATATCTTGTCAGCTCTCATCGAAAACAATGTCAGGTCTTCCAATCTTGGAAACATAACCTGCACGCCAAAACCTTATTCTCAAAATGAACCAAATATTTCATAGTCTAATGCTACAAGAAAATAATTACCCTAAACTAAAAAAAAAAAACATCATATCAATTTGGTAAGTCATATACTAATAAATAGGAAAAAAGACAGTTTAACACCTAACATTTATTAAAAAAGACAATTTAACCATCAACTTTTGAAATTGACTAATTTAACACTCAAAATTTCTCCGTCAGAAAAATTTACCACCTACATTTTCACCATTAGACAATATTGTCACCGTGTTATTTAATTTTGACGAACGGTGTTAAATAATTGGCACATGGTCGTTATCTAATGATGTGACATTTATTATTATTATTATTTTGGTTAACATGACATATGCGCGTAAATATTTTTAAAAAAAATGAAAAAAATCTAAAAAAACTATAAAAATAGAGAAAAAAGTTTAAAAAATTAGAAAAGTATAAAATTTATTAAATAATTATAGAAAAATAATTTATGAAAGTGAGAATTTTTTTTAAGAAGATAAAAACAATAGAAAAAAAATAGGAACATAGTTTAGAAATACGAAAAGAATAATCAAATCTAGGAAAATAATGTTAAAAGAAAATTATTTTTGTTGAAATTATTAGAAAAGAATAGACCAAGCCTCGAAGTCTCCTTCTTGTTGTTTGATTTAAAAATATTAAAAAATGAAAGTTATTTTATTCTAAAAGTTAAAGAAAAATTATAATAAATTATTTGAAAATAGAAAAACATAAGAAAAAAAATAAAAAATAAAAAACACACTCCTTTACGACTCCTCATTGTTTAGTTTCTCTTTTAGGATAGTGAATTTATTAAAGGGATTGAAAAGGAAAGGGTTAGGGATTTCATCCAATTTTTTAAAAAGAAAATCTTATTGGTTTTAATTTCCTATTTTCTTTTTATATTATAATTTTTTCCTCTTTTTTTTTTTGAAATTTATTTATAATTTTTAAAAAATGTATATTTTCTGATATTTTAAAAAGTTTTAAAGGTTTCCCTCTATTTTTTCAATTTTTGTATTTTATTAAATGCTGACGTGGCATGTTATTCAATAAACATTAATAAAAAATGACACGTCATTAGATAACGACCACGTGTTAATTATTTAACATCGTTAGTCACAATTGAGTGATACGGTGGTAACGTTGTCTAACAAAAAAAACGTAGGTGGTAAATTTGTCAAACAAATAAATCTTGGCTCCAAATTGATCAATCGCAAAAGTGGATAACTAAATTATCTTTTATAGTAAATACTGGATGTCAATGTATTTTTCCTAATAAGTAAGAAAGGAGCAAATACATAATTTTCTTTTTTTTTTTAAATGAAAGAATTTTCAGGAAGAAACCATACGAATACTAAACTGACACGTATAGGCTTGAGTCATTATAAAAATTCCGAATATTTTTCAACTCTGATTATCAGCTACTAGAATCATAAAAGGAAACCATTCTGAATCCCCATATAAGCTAGCTGCGTTTTCATAAAAAGTAGAGTACCTTTTTATTGAAGAGGAAAGCGGGAGTTGTACGCTCAAGATTGGAGTAGAAACTTGTCAAACTAGGTAGGTCATCTAGTTCCAGTGTTCGAAGCTGAGTGAATTCAATGTTGATCTCCTCATCTCTGTCATCTTGGTCTTGGTCGTCAACTGATCTATTTTCACTCTCTCTAGAAACAATGGTTTGCATGCCTTTACAGCTGCTAACGCTAAGTTCTGTTAAGCACATGAAGCCTCTTTCCAAGTGAGATGAGAAGAGATCCTTCAACAGATCACAACTATCAACCCTTAGTATGCTCAAGTTTTTAAAAGGCTGAGCAACACATATCCTCTCCAACTTTTCCAAACGATTACGGACCAAAGACTCCAACTTTGGGAAAACAACATAAGAACTCTGTTGTGCAATGTATGGAATTTCAGCTATACCAGTAACATCGAGATGCTTCAAGTGAGGAAAGGATTCCAAATTGATAAGTTCACAGAGGCTTGTAAACCCCTTTATATTTTTCAAGGAAAGATTCTCAGCTCTTGCCATCAACACTTTAATTCCTTGGTCCAACTGATCAACCCTTGCATTGTCAAGATCAAGTCCTAAGCTTTTTGAAGATCTAAAAGTATAAGGCACACCACATTTAATTCCTATTCGGAATGTTTCTAAATTTACAAATATCAAGTCTTTTGGATACATCTTTCCATCATCAATATTAATCTGTAGGTTGCTCAAGTTCTGCAGCTTCCGAAGTTCCTCAAGGCTAGCTGTCTCTGTCCCATTGCTGCTGCAACCTTCTTGCTCCCATACATTGTTACACTTGCTTTGAATACGCAAGTCCTCCAATAAGGTCAACTTGGACAACACACCCGGCGCAATCACCTCTAGATGGCCGCATTCACTTAAATCAAGAACTTTCAACCTAGCCAAGTTCCCTATTTCCATAGGGAGATGATCAACGTTGGAACCCTTGAGGCTGAGAACTTGTAACATTAGCAACTCTCCAATCATAGCTATATCATCCAACTCACAGTAATCAAGACACAATGTTTGAAGCTCTACGAGATCGTTAAGTGACGTAGGCAGCCGTGAAAGACACATTCTCCTTGAAACCAAAAGTTTGAGTCTCGTCATTTGTTTAAAAAAGTTGTCAGGGATTCTTAGTTTGAGCTGATCCTTTTCTCCATACATTAGAAACGACTCAAGGTTTGGGGTATCAAACAGTACAGCAGGAATTTGATGATCATCAAGAAGAGGGAGATGACAATAGGGAAAGGAGATTGCAGTGAGCTGCTCAAGTTGACCTTTAAGAGGCCATTCTTTAAATTCATTTGAGACAATGAACATATGATGGTCTCTGGACGCAACAAAGACAGCAAATTTGTAGACAACATCATGCATTCTCACTGTTCCCTTCTTCTTGCCATCTTGCAACAAGCAATAGCCTTTGAGGTCATCGAGGTGCATGTGTAGCCTGTGACTTACCTCTTTTAATTTCCCGCGCCCTTTAAAAAAACCCAGCCCCATTGTATATCTCAACAAGTCTTGGATTCGAATTGAGTGATGAACCAATTGTGCGCAAAGTAAGAACAATGACTTGATCTCATCGTTTGGCAAAAAATTATAAGTCACCTCCAACCTCTTGTATCCATCTTCAACAAACTTGTCCCCGTCAAACCTTTCCAGCTGGAGCAAGGCCTCCTTCCAGTTCTCCAAACCTCTATTTCTCAATGCTCTTGCAATTGTCACAAGCAGAACAGGGATGCCTAAAACATACATTAACCCCCAAAAAAAAAAATGTATTAACATTTTTTGTAAATATTTTTATCAAAATAAATATATACATACACCAGTTTAATTTACATACAAAATAAATGCTACTTCGATGTGATTTTCTTTTCTGTTACAAAATGAGGAATGCATTTACGAGTTGAGCTACGATTTGTGTACTTTGATGTGACTTTTTTTATACAATCAACTCTATTTTTTTTTAAAAATTGATTGTTACCATTACAATATTAAAAATCGAATTTATGATCTGCCTCATAATGCACTAACTAGCTTCATGTGCAAACTTTCTATTAATTATATAAAATTTTAAATAAATTTAATTATTGTTTCAGGAAAACTTAAGTTATTTTTGCATTGGAATTTATTAGGCTAGACATTAAGCTGGAAAAGCTAAACTATGCTAGACTTCACTTGGGTGTAATAAAAAGAAAATTATTTTAATCAATATATATATACTCGCTCCATTTAAAATTAGATGTCTTTTAAAGTTAAAGCTCAAGAACCAATTGATTGATTGATTCGTTAACGAGAATATGAATTCTAAGAATTCTAAGTTGTTCTAAATTCATATGCTGTTAATTGACATAAAATAAAATAAAACTTATTGGGAACCTAAGAAATATTAATTGGGTAATGTTAGTTTTTGTATTGAAAAATACAAATAGACACGTAAAATTCAAAAGTTTAACAATTCATTCATACTTTTATATACATTTTAAAAGTCAAATTTTACAAAATTCATATCAAGTTGAATTTATAGTTATTAGTTATGATTATTAGATTCATTAATCAACGTGACATTAATAATAGACCATAAATTAAGACACCTAATTCTTATAATGAATGTATAGTTATGATTATATTAATTAGGTTAAATAGTCAAGGTGACATTAACATTAACATTAAACTACTAATTTATGAACTTATAATCCTTACAATTGATGTATAGTTATGACTATTAGATTCAATAACTAAGGTGACATTAATTAAACTACTAATTTATGAACTAATCTTTATAATAGATATACTATGATTATCAGAATTTCAAATTAAGGAACTAATCCTTAGTTTTATGATTATTTGATTCAATATCCAATGTGATATATGTACATATGGATACGAGGTTTGTGGTACAAGGTATGAGTATAGGGTACGAGTAAGAGTTTGAAGTTTAATTACTAGAATTGATAGAAATATTTAAGTAATAATAAAATTACTAATTATACATATATAAAATCAGGTTTGGGGTTTTGTTTAAGGTGTACTTTGGTCTTTTCTTATATCAGCCTGTCAATAACTTATATTTTCTCTCTCCATGATGACTTATTATTTTTTTATATTTTGGTTTTATAAAAAAATATTATATATTTGTGAAACTTGATATCATAAAATAATTTATTTTACTAGTTGAAATATTAAAAAGGAAAAATAATTAAAACTTTCAGTCTAATACATATATAAAATAAGGAAATTTAACTTGTTTAATTATTATTTTTATTAGAAATAAATAAAAGAAAATATGTATCAAAGCATTACCTTTAGTAGGAGTGTTCATCAGAATTTCGGTTTCAAAATTTTAGAATTTTGGAATTTCAAGGTTTTCGAAATCGAACTTTACTACGGAACGAACAAAAGTGGGTAAGAAAAGTTCAGTTAACCAAAATAACTGAAATTCTGAAATTTTCTTACCTAATAATATATAAGGGGTTTTTTTTTAGCCACAGACACCGACTTTCTTCTCCTCTCGCTCTCTCTCCCTTTTGCTCTCGTCAACGACGACACTGCCACCACCCCCTCCTCTTTCTCCACCACCCACCGCCACCACCTCCTCCTCCACGGCTCCACCACCCACCGCCTCCTCCAAATCCAGACCTCCTATTCCACCACCACCTCCTCCTCCACGGCTCCACCATCACCATCATAAAAGTTTTGTATAAGTTGTATTGGTAAATTTTTGAAACTAATTTGGAGATTTGTATTTGATTTATAACAATCAATCTCAATCTTTTCTAATAAACCCTAATTTTAAAATTTGGGGATTTGTATTCATTTGAATTTACGATGAATTGTTTGTATTAGTTTCTAAATGATGTTTGCAGGTGTGGATTTGTATTAGTTTCAAAATTTGGGGATTTGTATTTGTTGCCTTGTTGTTTATAAGTCTTTTAATTTCTAATTCTAATTGTATTTATTTGATTATTTACAGAGTTTGCAGGAGTGAAGAATGAGGCAACAATCACTGAACTGTGATTTGGATGGATGTAGGGTTGTTCTGTTCTGTAATGATTTGTATGAAACATCTCTTTTTCTAAGGTTCTTGTAGTTGGCTGCAAGCCTACAAGTTTTTTAGATTAACATGTATTTGAAATTGATGGAGCAATCATGGTTCATTGCTTAGTTAGGTTCTTGCATGTTTATGTTTCAGAGTTACATTGTGATTTGAAGATACAAGATTTTTTTTTGGACAGTCCTTGGCGTCATACCGCTAAGGACTTAGCGGCATGACGCCAAGGAGTTTGCTAGAGTTGAATTGTGAGGAGATCAAATTTCGGAAGTTTAGTTTTTCGAACTTCCGTTTCGTAATAATTTCAGTTTTGGAATTTTGGTTTCTTGAAAATGAAAGTTCAGAACATAAAGGATTTCAAGAAGTTCGGAATTTCGATTTTTGAACTTCAGAAGTTCTTCCGAGATTCCGATGAACACCCCTAACCCTTAGTCTGATGGTAAAGTCCCTTCCCCTTTTGCCACCAGACTAGGAAGACTCGATTTTTTATGCAATGTGTTACTCTTATTTTAATAGTAGTTAATGTTAAACGAATGGACAAATAAAATAACTGATTTAACTTAATAACAAATATAGTGGCTTATACTAAAATATACTTCCTCTATTTTTTTTTAAATGGCTTTCATTCTAATTTTCACAACAACTAAGGTAGTAATTGATTATTATTTTTAATGTATTTTTAGTCAATTGCTTTCAATCGTTTTATTAACTGCGTTCGATCAACACGAATTATAATTTCCATTACATTAGAAATGATAAAAAAAAAAAATTAAGGACAAGAAGAACATCATTTTTGTTTTTGTTTTTTTAGAACCAAGGGAATTGTTGAAAGCAAATTGAAGATGAATTTTAGAATTTTTTTCTTCTAAATAAAACAAAAGCAAAGATAGAAAGAGAGTTACGATAACGATACCTCCACATTGCTTGACCACATCCTTAGCAGTAGAATAGCGGTCAGAATTTTGAGCAACACCATCCGCCATTCGGTCGAACAATTTCCAGGCGTCATCAGTGGTTAAGATGTCGAGAGGGACGTTGTGTTTCGAATTCATGTCGTTCATCACGTTTAGGTCTCTGGACGTGATCAAAACTTTTAATTCCTGAGGAGAGCTGCTATCGACGGGAATTCCCACATCCCTCAGCTCCAATCGGTGCCAAATATCATCCAGAATGATTAACAATTTGTCTTTTAGCACCAGTTGCTCGCGCAGCTGTTTCGCTCGAGCCTTGAGGCCGTCTGTCTCTTGCAATTTGATCTTGAGCAAATCAGCGATCTGTTTCTGAATAGCGTAAATCAGACCGTCCATCTGTTTCTGATGATGAACCGGATCTTGTTTTTGTTGATTGGATACAACTGACAGCACCACGTATTTGAACGTCCCGTCTTCATAGAGCTGCACGCCAATCTTTTCCGCAAGAGTGGTCTTCCCCGCACCACCCATCCCGTACATCCCTACTATCTTCACGTCAGGATCTTTCAGGTGCTCCACAATCTGATCGGATACTTTTTTTCTTGATTCTAGTTCCGCAAAATCAGGATTGGTCGCGACTCCCAAGCACTCGGAGTAATCAATGTGGGCAACCGTATCGATTTTGGCTCCATCTTTCTTCAGCTCCTCAGCATCGTCCATCACTTTCCTGGCCGATTTGCTTGCCAGGTAGCAGGCCCACAGATTGGGGCGCAAACCCATGAGACACCTCTCGGTTTCTTGCTCTTCGTCTCGGATGATTCTCGATGCTTCCTTGTTGAGATGGGTCATCCTTTCCAACCACCTCTGAGCAACAGCATCCACTTGTGTTGCCCCAGATCTGTTTCGAGCATCTTCGATTCGATCCTTCAAAGCTTTTGTTTCATCATTCAGATTCTCAACTTCGCCTCTCAGATTCTCAATGTTAGCCTTGTAGTTGCACAGATAACCAACCTCTTTTGTAACATACCCAACAATGGGCTCAACGCATTTGTCTGCGATTTTCTTGACAACATCAATAATCGAGCATAGAACCATCTCTTTTTCTTCTTTTTTGGAAACTAAACTGGAAAGAGGAGTGAACAATACAAAGAGAAAAAGAAAAGATAGAAATTGGGAATGAGAAAAGAAATTATGGTAATAACAGTAACAAACGAGAAACAATTTAGGAGAGACGAGACCGTCAATTAACAATTGCAGACGGACAGACGCGAACAAAATTGAGAATGCTTAATTAGCAGAAGCAGCAAAACAAAGCTCACTCAACTCTTTTGCTTTTCAGTAATAATTAAGGATTCAGAAATCGAGCAAAAGGAATTAGCTCTCAGCCTTCATCTTTGTTTAGGAAAATAAATGAAAATAATGTACTAATACAGTACTCTCTCCGTCATAACTTATATGAGGTGGACCATCTCTCCATCATAACTTATATGAGGCTATCTAAAATTGTTTTTTTTTTTTTCAACACCTTACTTTATATTTAAATAATAAAAAATAACACTCCACATCATTTTCTCTCTCTTCCACTTAATAATTCAACACTCATTAAACTTTTACACTCTACAATGGTTTTGTTTAATAAAATTCAACACCCTACCCCACTA
>NBIL01054468.1:0-10978 GCA_002752925.1 Viola pubescens var. scabriuscula | reverse complement strand
ATACTTTTGCTAATTCATAAAATGTAACAATAATAATAGCATGAGGTGTTGCTAGTTACTTTTTTTAGGTTCATTAAATATGGTATAATTTTTTTAAGTTTGAAATTTTAAATCGGTTAGCTAACTTATTTATTTATTTATATTCCGTACTTGTTAAATCCCTTTAATTATAACAAATTGAACCCGATTAATCTAGAAATTATGAAGTTATTTAAAAATTATAAATTAAAATCGATATATAAGAAAGTACAGGGACTTGAGTGCAAAACTAAGTTCTGAGAATTAATAAATAAATAAAAACGTATCCAGTACAACAAAGGTTAAAAAACCATGGATGGTTGGGTTGGGTTGCGTTATAGTTATGGAATCCAACGGTTTTAGAAAGGTGGAAAAGATAAAGCTATGGGCTTTTTCTTACCCAAAAAAATTTAAAAAAAAAAGAGAGAAACCTATGGGCTGTTTCTAAGAAAAAGATAATACTAAGAAAAAGAAAGGAGAGAGAAATGAGCTCTTGACTGACTGACTGACAGCTTTTGGGAGTCCTAAAAAGCCTTTGTCGTTACATATAACTGACTCACTCTCGTTACCTTCCACGTAGCACTGACGCCAATCTAATGCTGCCGCATGGCAATCCTTCTACACTTTTCCTTTTCTTTTCTCTTTCCTTTCTTGTTTTTTTCAATTATCATCTCATTTGTATTGTTGTCTAACTGTTAGTATTAAATTCCAACCAAATACGGAGTAAAATTTTCTAGAGCAGTATAGTTCTGTTATTTAAAAATTTAAATTTGAGACATTTTCTATCCTTCTTTGTTACTCCATTTATTCCGGAAAAAATATCGTTTAAGATTATATATATATTTTTGTTCCGAAAAGAATTATTTCACGTTATCTTTCTGAGAAGTAATATATTTTTATCTTTTTCTAATAAAATAAAATGATATTTTTTTCTAAAAAGTCTGACGTATCTAATTCATTGTACTCTTATATTCTGAATTGTTATTACTATCACGCTCTAAATTGTTATTCTCATACTCTTTGACCTAAATTTTTTCTACATTTAATATTTATTATATTTCATGACATAAATTTTAATATTTAAATAGAAATAGGAAAGTAAATCCATTGATTAAACGTATGTGAGAATCAGAATTTGAAGAATAAAAATATAACTCAATCAAAATTATCTTTCTTTCCTTTGAATGAACAATTTAATAAAAAAAATTAGAAAAAATTAATAGATAATATAACAATCATTTCTTTAATTTATATTTTTTTTTTCTAAAACGACGTTATTTTACTAACGGAGGAGGGAGTAATTAATCAGAGAGAGAGAGAGTGAGCAGTGGCCTCTTGTTTTTCTGGTAAAAAGTCAGTGGGATGAGCAATGCTTGGCGGGGAAGAGATAATAAATGTGAGGTACAACAAATTAAATAAAAAAATAGTGGCTGGTATTAGATTTTGAATTTTTAACTAAAAGAGAGGTGAGAGAGTGGGTGGGCACATGGTATGGTTGGAGCCTCATGGATACATTAGTGATTGTCACACATACTACGTTCTTCACCCCAGGGACATAATTATTGAGTTGATGTTAGAGATTAACCAAGGAAAAACAATTAAAAAAAAAACTATCACATACTACTAAGTAGTACTAACTACTAATTTCATATTTAATTAAATAAATATACTAATACCATATGATTATGATTTGGTGAAATTATATATGCTAGATTTAGTCATTTTTAATCAAAGAAGCAATGTGTTGTCTTCTTCGTTAGATATAGTTGTTATTAATGAATTCGCGTAATTGTAGATAAAATTATTTCTAGTTCAACAATCTAAAAAAATACATGTATTTCAAACTTAAAAAATAACAGGATTAATAATAGTTTTGTAAAATATGACTATTCTGTTCAGAATTGATTTAAATATTTAATTTTTAAAAGAAGAAAAAATACTCTTTCTGTCTCAAAATAGTAGTATAATTGTTTATTTCACGATACTAATCATTTGTAGAGTTTCAAGAAACCTTTTTAATCAATTTTCTAATATGTTTTTGTCATTAAGAAGAGAGAAAAAAATTAAAAAGAAAAAAAGAAGAATAATACATTTTTTTCGTATTTAATAATTAATTAATTTATGTAAGAAAAATTTAAACGACTACTTTTTCTCTCCGTATTTTTTTAATTATCGATTTAATTATAATCACGCGTAGTTAGTAAAAGAAAGAAGAAGGTAAGGTGTCTTGTTCTAGATGGATTGGAATGGTAATGTAAGTGATTCAGGTGGCTGTCCCCATTAGCATGGAGTACTGGACTTCTCAATTCTCTATTCTCTATTCTGATACGCGTTTGCCCCCACACCATCTTCTGTTCAAACATGTCGTTCTCCATGTTGACATTTAATTCGACCTTTACCCCTACAATACAATAAATACTAGTATTTAATTAAAATTTACTTTCACAAAGATTTTGCATGTCCGTTGTGAAGCTATCTTTAAAGTTATTTCCTCCGTTTTATATTAACTGTCATTTTTTTATATTTTTTTATTATTTTAGGTATTTATTATTTTATCTTTTTTTGAAGTATATATTTTGTGCAAATAATTTTTTTTTTAAATCAACCCAATTTGATGATGGTGTGGTAATTTGAGTAGAAATTAAAAGAAAAAAAATGATACAACGAGGAATAAAATAAATCCTTAAATCAACGGCTTACACTTTTCTACTATTCTAGAAAGTCAGTTAATATAGAACGGAGGGAGTAATTTTTTACCGTACCATTCTTATAGTTTTATCTCGGATTTTTTACTTGTTAGGTTTTAGTGACATTTTACCATCTAAAAGTTTGAAACGTTAATTTTCTAATGATATAATTAGTGTTTTTTTTTGTCAATATTAGTTTGCGTTAATTCTTCTATTATTACATCTATATATTCAATATTTGTACGGTTCTTCTAATGAGTTTTTTTTTTACATATGAATAAAAAGAATAGAACACATATTTGGACTTAAATATGCCTCTTTTTTACTTTATAATCAGTACTATATTTTATCATAATAAAGCAGCATGTGTGTGTGTGAGAGAGTTTTTAGTATTATGAAAATAATTAATAAGTAATGTCCTTCTAAATCTAATTAAGCTATATTTTTTAAGTATAAGGTGGTGTATATTTATATAACATTCTGGCATAACTAATTCTTATTCTATTATATAAATATTTAAATTTCTAAATTGGCTATTAATGGCTAATCAAATGCAGCACCTTATAATCTACTCCTTCCGTCTTTTATTAACATGCGTTTTTGTTCAATTTTCTTATCCACAAATAATAGACGTTTTGGTCATTTCAATGTACTTTTGACTCACTTGTAAGTAAAAAACTATTTTGTGGTGAGTCAAAATTTGAATAAAAAATTTAGGAGGATCATGAGCCACATAAAATTTCAGAAGAGGGACAAAGTGGATATCATTGGATGCCGTAACAACACTTTTTCATAAGAAAAAAAGTTTCCTTAAAATTTATGCTTGGAACAAAAACGTCACTTAATAAAAAACGGAGGGAGTATCTGATTATGAATAATGAGATATTTGAACCGAGTTGCCTCAGATTTTTTTACTAGTATATTTTTCAATTCTACTCATTTTTATTGTATATTTTTTAGGAGAGAAATGCCTTTGAAAAAAGAACCATATTTCAGCTAAATAATTGACTATATAATTTGCCTTGTTTGCAAAAAGAGTTTAAACAAATTTATTTTAGCATTAGAGTTGTTTTAGTCCTATGTCTGCACTTCTCATTGAAAGGATCTAAAGAAAAGTTGTTTTACTTGTGTTTGACAAATACAAATATTCTCGAATGCTAGCAACTTCTTAGAAATCCTAGCCGCTAAGGGAAAAAACATATCAATTTTTTTTGTTCCGTTTATAACCGGTGATGAGCTCCCTTTTCCTTTATATTTTGTTTTTTTCTTTTCTTTTTTCTATGTGTTATTTCATCGAATCTATAAACTAATATTGTCGGATTTTCTTCAAATCTATTGCGTATTGATTCATCTTCTTATTTAGTAGAGAAGTGGATGTACTGGTAGAGATGAAGAAGAAGTCACAAATTTGAACGCATTAGTGGCAAGATAGGTAAATAAGTGAGGAGTTATTTCTCTATAGTTCCTGCGGGTATTTTTCGTCTTTGGATTTACTTGTGGTCTTCGTGTTTAGTTATACGCTTTATATGTTGTTGTGCGCTTTGTGCGTTGTTGTTGAAATTATATCGTGTACTTAAAAGGTGAACAAAATTTAAGACTTAATTTATTATGGATTAGTCTACGTAAGGCTTTGCATTTTCTCTTAAAACAATTACAAAAATATACTAGTCGATGACAAGGATGAGCACCTCAAACCACTTATTTATTTTCTTTGGTAAAGATTCTCATTTGTTTCCTTCCTTTTTCTTTTTCTCCACAAAACTTTCAATTGTATTATTCTTTTTTTTTTTCCGTTTAATGTATACAAATGGCAGATCGCCCACATGGGTGGCTGCACTGCAACATCGCATTTTATAATGACTTCGATTAAAATAAAAGATCATATTTTGATGACTCGTAGAATCAGCTAACTTCAGATTGTATTTTAATCCTCGAAAAATTACATTTATAGTAAAAAAGATGAATAATTTATATTAAATTTTATTTTGCAAGTTGCAAGTTAATATATTTGATGTTTTTTTTCTAATATAATTAGTATACTCATTTTATATTAATATTTATTAAAAAAATAATAAAAAACGTTAAAACGTAGACAAGATGAAATTTTTCACAAATTATAATCTTTTCATTAATAAATGTAACTCTTTGAAATCCGAACGTGTTAGGCACACATGAAGTTTAGCCTTTGAGCGGCTGAGCCCTCATCTCATTCGTCCACGTGGCCTGCCCTTCCTTAAGGTGGCGCTCATGGGTGATGTTTGGCGGACTGTAAAATCAATGGGGAGATAATACAAATCTTTCTAGGGAGACAAATACGTTTATATTATACTACAAGATACATACAAATGGACGGATGTTTGGTATTGGATATGATCTTGCTATATTTTGACCATATCTACCTAACTTAAATCATGTAGCTCTGATTTAGATTTTACTTTTACAATTTTGTTTAATAGGTACGGGTGATGTGGCAAGCCTCTAGTACGGATTGTGTTCGTGGGTCCCATTTAATTTGTTTTTTAGCTATAAAATTTAAGCTACATATAAAAGTAATTTATTTTAAAAAATTATTTCAGATTTAAAATTAATTTTGAGTTTGTGGCTTAATTAATTGAATCTAATTTACAAATATAAAGGTAAATAAAAAAAAATTGGTACACAAAAGCTAAATTGAAATTTGTGACAACTGTAAGGTTTTATCTTCCTACAATATAGATAAGCGTAATAAATATAAAGTAAAAAGAGCTAGTTTTTTCATATAGTTCGGCAAGTAGTGCCTAGAGAGAATATACAATTTGAATAATTAATCCTAGCTAATTCCCCCAAGCCTCCTATATGATTAACCCTAACTCCCCCGTCGGTCCAATTCCTCCACTACTAAAACGTGTCTCAACGAATATTAAATCTTAATAGCATCGCGAACTTTTCGAGTTAAATCAACGTACTCAAGCTTATAAGAAAACTTCAAAATACATCCATAACAATTCAACTCAACTCAACTCAATTTCACTAAAATGATTCACACCGTGTGTATAGATGTATATCAAGAATATGGTTTGTCCTCTAAGCAAATGGAAAGCAGCACTTCACTTGCACCGTAGGCATTAGACGTTGGCTACCTTAAGAAATTATGAATATCAAGATTTGGCTTTAAAAAGTAAAAGAGTTGATTAGTATACGAAATATCCTTCCACCCATCACCCAAGATTCTTCCATATGGACTTTTTAGTATTGATTCTTCCTCATCCAAGTTAATGAAAAGGCCCTGCCTTTTGCCTTGCTCCTTCCACGTCAACGGTCAAATTATATCTCCTCACCGAGTCGGACTTTTGACCTCCAAGTTTCCTAAAAATACTAGTATAAATTTAAACCAGGTTTATAAAAAGTGGCGTTGCATACTCAATTTAAACCAGGTTATTTTTATAAGTTTATAAGAGGTGGTGTTGCATACCCAATTAAGTATGTTTTTTTAAAATAGGTAATGACTGTGTAACAAGTGCCAGTGGAGTTAACGTTACCATCTTTAACTCACGCTAGACGCCTCAATACACTGCGAAGTAAATTTATCTCATATCGAATAGGTAAGGTGTTCTTAAAAAGCTTACAATTAGTAGCACTTCACACCCATCAAACGTGTTATATATGAGAACAATATAAATAGTTTACTTTTATAAAAAAAAACTCATTTTTATAATTTTTTCAAAAGATTTTTCCACTATTCTTAGTTACTTTCCCTATGAGATTCATATAAGTAGAAAAGGCACTAAAGTTGAACATTGTGGGCACGATGAGATTCCTCTGATTTAAGAAAATATACGAAGAAAAAGAACTACTTAACTTTACTTGGAACATAAGTTAGATTTGATATTTTCAGTTCTTCACTACGAAAGCCAAAACAAAACAATCAAAACATTTCGAGAATTCCGTGCACGCTTTTGTTGGATGATGAGGATGATGATCCGTACAACAAATGCAAATTAAAACATTTCAAGAATTCCAAATGCATCCAACTAATTCTTTATTTTTTGTATGATAATATTAATTTCCCATCCATTAATCGCTAATTATAATCTCAAATAAGCAACTATTCTGTACATTAATTCACACACCTTAATCTATAATAAACAAGAAAAAAGAGAGTCTTGAATTCATTCAATAAAAAGATTGGATTCAAGAGCGTGCAAAGCCATCTGGATTAGCTAGGCTAGGCAGAACAGAACCTGGTGGGCCTGGGCTGGAAATTCCTCCTCCTCTGGAGATCATGACTAGATGGCTTGATTATCTGCAGCAGAAACGCCCTTATTAAATTTGCTTTCGCAATCACACCCACTTCCCAGTTATTACGCGACGGGCCAACCCGAGGCATCGATCGGGTGGGCGCCCGATTGAAATTCCGGTGGAGGCTGCACCGGAACGAGCCGGGATGGGTGGTGGGCGAGCAGAGGCATGTCCGTGGCTGTGGCTGTGGCTGTGGCTTGGAATTAGAATTAGATTCCATTTCTTGTGAGGCAAATCAACCGAACTGAGGTTTAGAAGAGGTTGTGGCCTTGTGGGGATTTTTATAGTTTAATTAATTAATCAATCAATCAATGAATCACCTTTTTTTTCTTCTTGTCGATGAGCGAAAACGAGATTCAAACTTAATATAAATCTCGATCATCTCATTAATACTGTGACAATGACTAGTAGTCAAATGGTATTAACGTTAATAACGAGATTCGTGGTGTGAAACTAAGGAAAATTAAGAAAAAGTCTTTGTAAAAACTAAAAACAAAACAACAACAGAACAAAAATTAGTTAGTTTCCCTTACGTTACGCAGTCATTGGAAGATACTAACAAAGTGCCGGTCACAGAAAACTGCTTGCGGATCACATATTTTTATTAATATATTTAATAGGAATGATTAAAATATACACTTAAACTACATCACAAATCTCACGCTTATAAAGCTCGAATTCGAATTAGTTTGACTACAGTAGATTTTTACAAAAAAAAAGAAAAAACTAAATCATAGATTTTCATCGAAATTGTCTAGATTAGATTCATTTAATTCTGACGTGAAATGAACATAAATTGACGTCCATTCTATTTTTTTAATTTTTTTTCTTAGTATATTTATCAATAGTATTTGATATTAAAAGTAGAACGATGATTAGTTTTTGTTTATTTCGCGTCAAAATTGAATGAATTTAACATTCACGTGTGACATGCATGACAATTTTAACAAAATTTAGCAGGATTAATAATTGTAGCGTTGAAATTGTCAAATTAAGAAAAGTTTAGTGATCTAACTAATAAAATTAAAAAATATATTTGAAAAATGAAGTATAATGTTTTTGCCATATTTACTTCCTTCATTTTTCATGAAATAAGCGCACAACGATTGACACTCCATCCCATACTTTTCAAACCGTTGAAATGTTGACTTTCAAATCACTGGAAGTCAAATTCTAGCAGACCGTGGTTGACTAGGCTAAATCAATTCCTATCAAGAATTAATTGAATATTATTTCTTCTGTATTTTTACTCACAAATTAAGAAAAATTATAAAGCAATTTTTCCTTTCATTATTTGATTTTTTCTGAGTTTTATTTAAATATGAGGAGAAAAAAAAATCTTCTATTTTTGAATAATCATGCACTTACTTTTTAGTTATTTTTAATTTCTATTCTTCTGAAATAACTTATCATTTGTATAATTTTTTATTTTTTATTATTTGATATATATATATATAAGTATATATATTTTTAATGAAATGGACTGAATTTGCCAAGCAACTTCATATACGGCTTTTAATTCAAAAGTCGTGATTTGCCACCGCAAACAGACAAAAGGTACTTCCTTGTATTGAACTAACAGTTAGATCCAGCTCACAAATTGTTAAAGCCCATGGGCCCATGGCCATTAGGTTGGACACGTGCAACATTCCAGAAGCACCACGTGTCAAATATAGCGGATGCTCTCTTCCTTGCTAGTACTAAATTCTAGTTTTATTACTTAATTGTTTTTATTTTAGTCTTTTTTTTAATCTCTAAGTTATGATAAAAAACTCTCTGAGTCCCAACTATTTTCGACTGCTTTCTTTTATTATTAATAAAAACAATACAAATGACTCTCTTTTACTTTATTTTTAATATATTTTTTATATATTTTTATGAATATTTCTACGGAGAGTGTTATTTGCTTATAAAAAAAATATCGAAAAAAAATACCGAGGAGTATTTTCGTTTTCTTTTAAACCTTTCTTATTTTTTTTTTCTATGACAATTTTACTCTTTACGGCGTTGACTCAATGTGCACACAATTCAAACTTCAAAAATTATAGATTTTTTTATAAAAATTATTAGACTTATAAGTAAATTTTTATTTTCAGTAGGGGAGAAAATTTAAAATGGTGAACTTAACAAGAGTTTAATTCTACGGCATGCCTTTGTTCTCCGGTCTGCGGCCCATGGTCGATGGCAACTAGTATTTCTTTTTTCTTTTTTCAAAGCGCTAATTATTTCACACTTGGATCGAGCAGAATCTTAAAATTCTACCTCATAAACTTTAATACAACTGCATATTTAAAACTAAAATAATTTTCTTTTTTCAAAACCATACGTAATACAATTATTATATTTCCAGACTCGAACCGAACAGAATCTTAAAGTGTTACCTCAAAAGTTTTAATAGAACGTTATACTTAAAGCTAGAATATTATTCCATCACTTAGATTCCTCTGATTATTATAGATAATTTCCAAGTAAATTTAGTACTAAAACTAAATGCTTTCCATCCATTGATTGCCAAGAGCATGCCACCATCTAAAAATCAATATTTTAATCCCTTAAACTCTCAAATCTAGAAAAAAGAACGATATTATAAAAAATTAATAAAATCAAGAAATTCATTAAAAAAAAAAAAAAAAACACCTAACAAAAAGATGTATTAACGCAACAAATCCAGTATCTTCTTCATTTCCAAATAATATAATCTTACAGCTAAAAATTAAAATTGTCAAAAGACGCAACACTGGTTAATGGCAAGGGTCACAGAATTACAAACAAGCCTCGGGTAGGAGCAGCATAATTTACAAAAACACACATAGCCATGCAAGCGCACACATGAATTTCAACACATTACACTCATCAAAAGAAAAGACATTACACAATCTAAGTAACTAAATTAGGGCTCTTACGGAGCCTTGTCTCGGCCATCCAGGTCTCTAGAATTGAACTGCTTTGTATACACACGATGGCGCCGCTCTCTTGCGTAAATTACCCAGAATATCAATGACAGCATCACAGCAGCAGATACAACCACTAGCCCAATGTAAACCCATTGAGTGTAGCGCCGCAAATCAGGACAGTAATTCGTGGTGATGGTGGTATATGTCTGCCGCACGAAAGTGCAATCTTGAAGGTCAACCAGGAATGGACCGTAATGATACAGCCCATAGCTCAAGTTTACTGAAGATGCCATCTGGTTGTACAAGCTTGGAGTCACCCGGCCGGGTGTGACGCAGATCCCAGATGGTGAAACCTGGCAAGTATAGGTCTTCCATACCTGCTTGAAACAAAATGAACCCAAAGCACGTACTTAGGAGCTATATTTCATGCTTCATAAACGACTCTAGTGCGCGGACTACTCTACTAAGTAATCAACTAAAAGATTCTGGCAGCTGCACAAGCTGGAATTCGCGCCCGAAGGGTAAAAGTGCAACGAAAACTGAACCATGACCATATAGAAAGTGAACCTAGCATGCCAACCAAAGCTTCAATAAATCCTATACAAAAGTGGCTTTTATCTGCACTCACTTGTTATTTTATAGATGTAAACATTACCTGAGTAGCATTGGTCAATTCTACTTCACCAGGAGCACACTTTCGATCGGTTAGATCAGAATTAAAAGGGTTGCAAAGAAGAGGCATCAGTGGACCAGACTGATTGTAATAGAGAGATCCAGCTTGCGGTGGGAAATTTCTGTTGGATAAGTTGCCAATGATACCATCAACCATATTGACAAGTTGGTACGTGACTGTCTTGGTTTGTTGCAAGGTCTCTTGAGCAGTTGCATTATCCACGCAAGGAATTATATCATCCAATGCCGTTTCGGCAGTGGGGTTCTGGACCCACTGATCCATAGAAATACAAGTATCGGCAACCACACTAGTAGATTAAACAAAAAGGCACCAGAGAAAAAATAAGCAAAACAACAAAGAAGTACAGCAAGAAAGGTTATCACTCATGCTTTAGCAAGTCACATGCATTTAACGAATGAACGATTGCA
>NBIL01054433.1:0-10091 GCA_002752925.1 Viola pubescens var. scabriuscula | reverse complement strand
TTTGTTTTGTTCGAACTGCTGCTTGGTCGGTTTGTTTACTGTTATTGCTGGGTCAGTTTTGGGCTGGTTTATTGGCCGTATTTTGCGTGTTTGATTGGCTGGTTTTGGCCTTGTCGCCGGTGGTGGCGCAAGGAAGAAGGTGCCGTGGAAGAAGAAGAAGAGAGGAAGAAGAAGAGAAAGAAAAAAGAAAAAAGAAAGAAAGAAAAAAGGTTGAGCGGGTCCCACTAGCCACGCGGCGGTCCACTGACGTGGCTTAAGTTGAGCGGGTGATGTGGCATAAGTTGGGCTGCTGACGTGGCACATAACGACGCCACATCAACTGTCTGTAACGGCAGGGATGTAATTAAATAAGATTGTACTAGTTTAGGGTGTTATTTGCCGTAAATTAAGATAAAGGGTCTCATTAAATAAAAAGTCGAAGTTCGAGGGGGTTTTATGTTTTTTTCCCTATATTCTCTCTTTTTATTTAACACCCCCTCTCTTGATTGAATGATAACATCAAGTCATTTTTTCATAAAAAAGTATCACATCATCACATGTGTTCATGTTTTGATTGAATGATAGCATCGCATCATTTTTTCATTAAAAAAATATCATATCATCACATGTGTTCATGTAGCATATTGCCACACCTTTTTTTCAATTTTATTATGATAATTTTCATCTATTTTTTAATATATTTAAAATATTCTCTATTTATCTCATTCTATTCTAACATTTTTAGTGTGAGATAGAGAGAAGGCTGTATAATTTCTAAAAATTTCCACTTTCAACTCTTAGATTTTGAAAACAAGAAATGACAACACTAATTAAAAGATTCAATATTAACTCTATAGTATTTTAATCACGTAATATAATTTATATAATGTTTATTTTAATATGGCTTTTAATAGTGCAATTTTGTTTCTATTTTTTAATGTTTTAATAGTGTTACCGACATAGTATAACTTAAGAAGTTATTGAAACAACCGTACCTTTCTAAAAAAAATACTTTATTTAATTTATTATTATTTTTAGTGTATTTTTTATTTTACGACATAATGGACCTCACTGAAATTGTTATTTTTATTATTTTAAATTATTTTTTGATAAGTTTCACTTTTTATATTTGTAAACATTTTCCCTTTTTTTTTTTAATTAAATTCTAAAATATTTTGTAATATGGTGGGGCCATACTGCTTATAATATTTTTCATATTTTCTTTTCTATTTGTAAACACCTCATTTTTACTCATTCCTAAATTCTTATTCATAGATAATTAGCTTGGTTGTACACCTGCTTGTGCATATCAAACTTAATTATTTGACCACAGTATTCAAGAGAAAGAGAACCATGATAAACATCTATCAAAGTCGTGGCGGTCCTTAGAAAGAGTCTGCCTAGGATAACATCAGCTGCGTTAGAAGAAGGGTTAATATTCATATCAACAACATAAAAATCCACAGGATAAATAAAGTCTTTGACTTGGACAAGAACGTCCTCTACAACACCCTTGGGGTAAATTATAGATCCATTAGCAAGTTGAATGATCACTCCGGTGTCTTTCATTGTTTCAATTTCTAGCTTTTCGAACTCTTCAAGTGAAAGGACATTGATCCCCGCTCCTAGGTCACTAACCCGCACCTTGGAGCATCGTTAATTTTCTCGGTGGTCAAATATAAATTTATTACAATCTACTGCTAAAAATAAGTTAATGTAGCTGGCGGCGAAAGGATCGATCCTTAGGGAGCAATGCTCTAATCTAAGTGTATGCTTATGCAAAATAGGGTGTATCATGCAAGTGACAAGTGGGAGTTTGAATAAAAGAACAAGAAAATAATAAATCAGTAAAACGGCCTTGATCAAGGGCGAAGGTGTCCTTGATTAAGACTACAAATTATGGGAAGTGAAACAGATGCGAGAGATATTCCTAATAGAGGCTGGGCAACAATGAGACATAGTTTACAATCATCGACACAGAGATATTCATTCCTGAACTATAGAGTTGCTATAGAATCAGGAGACCTCCTGACTCCTATCTTCCCTCATTTATCAACATCACCCCAAGGCCAATGCGCGTAGGATTAAGGGTTACTAGTGATGCCTTACCAATCTAGCACCTTGTTGGTTAAAGGGTTTACTAGACTAGCAGATAGTCGAATAGGGGAAGACAACTCCAGACTAGTTTTCACGAGCATTAGTCGGGATTGGTTCTGATTAACCTCACCCCCTACCGTTCACAGTCGTCTACAATTGCATAGGAGTCTATTTCGATCCCTTTGGCGGATGATCCACAACCAAAGAAAATGACAGTAGCTTAACTACTCAAGTCCAAGATGATCAATTCCGAACTCGAATAGACAACACATTAGATGAAGCACGAGATCAATTAAATGCAGAATCAGAAATTAATAAAATTAATTAGGTCTTATGCAAACTCATGCTCATGCTCATGATCAAGTGCCTCTACTAAGAATGATGGAATTAGCTACGCATACTCATAATTGAAAGCAAAAATAGATAATAAATTAAAATGATGAAAATCCTTCATTTCCGAAGGAGCAAGAGTATGTGAGTGGAGAACAAAACTAGAGAAGAAATCCCAGCAGAAGTCGCTGTCTTTTCAAAAACCTAAGGAGAGATTAAATAGTCCTCTCTCCCGGAATTATTGGCTAAAACTAAGGGAAAGTAAATAAGTCTTTAAATCTAATTGAAAATGCTAAACGGTTTTGGAAATGTATCTTGAAGAATCTCCTTGCGCTGAAACTCTTTGATGAGATGAATCGGCTGGGAAGATACTTTGATCTCTTCCGTTAAACATGCAATTTGCCATTAGAATGATGGGAGTCTTGTTTAGGCTCGGCCTATGATCCATCTGCTAAGCGAGTCTTCCGACTGGAGGTTTGGTCAAGGAGGATGTCTTTGGTCAAGGAAGATGTCTTCCATACGGTTTGATCCAGTAGCTTGGTCAATGAAGCCTTCAATGCTCAAGTTGTTTTGAAATACTCTGAATCTTCATGAATTTTCCTATTTTCATCAGGTTGATCCCCAAATCCGTTTCCTGTGAGAATCAATCGAAACGAGCTAAACTCAATAGCATACCATTCAAAAGATAAAAGAAAATAAGCGATAAAATCACTACACTTATGGCTCAATCAACCTCCTCACACTTAGCCTATGCTTGCCCCCAAGCATAAAACTAAGAAACAAACATGCGAGATGCAAGATGCATAAAAGTAAAATGCAGGAATGAAAGATGCAGATATGCAGAAGGGTAAAACCAGTAACTCTCATATGATCGATCTCGGAGAAGTTATCTCAACAAGGAAAATATGCAGGTACTCAACTCATCAATCCCATCCTACGTTAACAAGGCCTGCTCAATTACCAAGAACATCTCACTCAACTCAAAAGAATAAAGTCAGATAGCTCAGGCTTTAAAAAGTCAGTGGAAAAATGCCACATAATTAATAATATTTCTCTGCCTACTTGGATGTCCAAAAGATGCAAGAGGTGTTGACTAAAGGTAATGCGCACACAGTAGATAGAAATTGAAACAAATAAGTACAGAGTGCTGCCAAGTCATGCCTACTAAGAGGTTCTTTTTGGTTGCTCTTATCCAAATCTTTTGAAGCACTATTTCTTTTTCCATTTTGATCTTTTTGAATTTGGAACAACGTTTGTCTTTTTTTGGGGTGTGAACTCCCAAGACTTTCATCTTTGTCCAAAATTTTCCCTTGCTGTAAAATAAAACACATAATGGACATTCCCGGCCTAGCTTGTTTGGCCCGGTATTAAGGGGTTAGCTAGATCCACTTCGGGGAGTTTCGCCTATGAAAGGGGTGATGGCGCCAAACCGCCAACACCGTGCAACCCCGTTGGTTCCAGGAAATATCCGCACACACATGCAAGGGAATAGAAAAGACTCTTCAAGTAGTGCAAAAATTTAAAGGACTGACAACTCATTGCACAATTGGCTTCCTTTGTCAAGGCAGATATTTAAGCAGTTGTGTGTTCAACCAAATCCTATCTCAAGTTATGAGCTAACAGCTATTCCATTGTGATTAGTGAGAATTACAAGAATTGAGCATGTTACACAATGGTTTCCATGATAAAACGGGATGGACCAAGATTGTTTAGTAGCAACATATTTTAAGAGTTGAGATGAGTTTCAAGATGATCATGGGAATGGTTTTCATGCAGATGCAAAAACAAAACTAGGCCTATAAACGTGCAAAAATCGAAAGAAAATATCATGCAAAAATCAAAAATATGGCCTAAATCTAAATATGAAAATGAAAATGATTAAAATGATTAAAATGATGGTTTATCATGTGTGGGCGCAACATAAAACCTCCCCTCACACTTAGCGGACACAAAATGAAAGGAAAGATCATGCATGGACTAAATATATACAAAATGACTAAAATGAAAAGAAGTGACCTGGGGTAATCAACCAGACGATGGGTCTGGTGCGGCTGGTTTTCCTGGGCATGAGGGATGTTAGAGGCATTCAGTCTCTCATGGAGGGCTAGCAAAGAATCGAGTACAACCTGGATCAAGTTCTTTGATTATGTGGATTCGTCTCTGAGTTTGGACAGTTCATTGTTGATCTTCTTTTGCTCTAGCTTGATGGAGGTCTGGTGATCTCTTATGGTGTTGAGCTTGCTTTCCAAGGCTGTCTGAAAATCTTGGTCAAGACTTGCACCTTGGTCATTTTGGTGCATAGCTTCAGCTATAGCCCCTCCTAGGCCTCGCTGGGTTTTCAAAGGTCCAAACTAAAATGGGACTGTTGTCCCCTCTGTAGATCTTTGCAGCCTTGCTGGTGTAACCTGTATTATAGCATACAAGCCCATTTTCCAGATGGAGAAATCGCATCTGGCCAAAATATCTTAAATTAAGTAGTTTATGAGAGTCGACTTCAAGTAGGTTAGTAGTTTTGTAATCAAGCAGCCCTAATTTACATACAAGCATGGTAATCAAGCTACCTAATATCATCTTATGTTTACAAGAATGAGCAATGAATTGTTTGGCTATCCAGTAGCTTGGGCTGATCTTCTTTCATATTTGCAAGCACCATAAAATAAAGAGTTCAGTTTTGGAAAGTGCTCCAGACATGCCAGTCTTGGCAAACAGAATGATGGCAAGGACTCGATGGAGGATCCTTAAGACTTGGTCACAAAGCTGGTGGGCTTTGGTCTTCTTGTCAATTTTTTTCGTTGGGTCCTCTATGAAGGTTCTTCGGACAACTTTTGCGTCCCAATCGGTAGTAATTTCATAGTATGTTGAGGAGTACCATGGAGGGATATCTTGACCACTCAGCACAAATCCTAGTAGAACGTCAAAATCGTGGAGGCTCAAGTGTGTCCATATGTTGCATAGCCTGAAATTGATCACTTCTGCCTTGTAGATCTCAGGCTTGTCTCTTCCTTTGCAATCTAAGGCTACATTATCAAACCAAAGCGTAGAGAAAAACTCCAAGCAGAGCTCGGTATGCACGCAATTAGTTAAGAAAATCACAAAAATCCAACCCATGTCATTTACCAATTTCTTTAGTCTAGTCGACACACCTAGACTCTCTAATAGTTCAAAATCAAAGACAAGGGACTTGGTGATTTCGCCATTCTTTTTCCATTTCTCTAAAATTTCTCTATCGGCAAGGGAATTCGTTTTCAACCAGCCACTAAATTTGGGAGACTGGAGAGCGAGTTTGGTACCTTTAACCAGTTCAGAGGAAGACGGGGTGACTTCCATGGATTCGCTTTCACGTCTTTCATCAATTTCTGGTGCAGGGTCTACTGGTTCCTTGCCTTTCTTGTGGTCAGTAATGGTAGAGGATGGTCTGGCTTGGCTTCTAGGCTTGTTGATTTTGTAGGCCACTTGCTTGATTCTTCTTTTTCTGGCCGGAGGGTCAGCTGTGGATGGGTGGACAAAAGTGGGAACATGTAATGGTGGCATTGGAGCGTCCATTTTCAATTTAGCTATTTTCTCTTCAATTTGAGTATTTACTGTCCTCTTCTTCCTTCGGACGAGGTGTTGAATGGGTTCTATGTCGGAGTCAGATTCTAAGTCTAGTCTTTCCTGGGTAGTGACCGAATCTGGTGGTTGGTTCACTTCCGGTGATGAATTCGTAGTATCTAGTGCTTTGGGTGTAGACTCGCTAGTGGTGTTGATAGAAATGATTGCCTCGACAATGAATTTTTCCGCCTCGCAGCGTTGCGAGCTGGTAGTATGCTCTAAGTGGATCGAGTCTAGGGCCATGGCAGATGAGGCTCCTAGGTGGCTTGGAGGTCTGGAAGTGGTTTGGTGCAGCCTCAAAATTGTATTTGGTGGTGTGGGTGTGGAAATGTTTGGTGATTTTCGTCGGGAGGCTGTGATGAGTGATATCAGCTCCGGGAATTCTTTTAGAAGTTCTTGGTGGTTTTGGAGAGAAAGTAGTCTCTAAAATGGGCTATTTTGGTTTGGCATCACTATAGCTATCGAAATTTTTAAAAATAGTGGTTGGCTGAGAACAGAGTGGGTAGTTGCTTTTGCAGAGAGTAGAGTATCGAAGTAGGAGGGTTGTTTCTTCATTTTTCTCCCTTTTATACCTTTAGTAGTCCATGTGGCAAAATAGAATTCTTTTGGCAAAGCTTAGTTGGTGCCACGAGTTCTTTTTCTTGGGTCAAGGCAAATCTCCTTGGATTCTTTGGTATCTTGCGAAGAAAACATAAAGCTTGATTGGAATTGATTTTTCTCTTTGTTAAGGTACTTACAGTATCAAACTTTTTTGCAGATGTCTCTTCTTATTGGAGCCTTTGCTTCCTCCTGTATGTCTCAAGAATGAGATCGCACTTTGTTGTATTTGATATAGAATTTTCCTTATCAGGAATTTTGCACACATTTATGAATTTCAAGCTGTGTAGATCACTTAGATTCTTTCCTACAGTATACATGTCAAATTTAATAGTTTCTCCATAATATTCAAGAGTTAGACAACTGTTGAAAACATCAATTAAGGCTCGTGCAGTTCTTAAGAATGGTCTTTCTAAAATCACATCGGAATTATCTATAGAAAAATCTGAATCCATGTCAACAATATAAAAATCAACCGGATAAATGAAATTATTGACTTGGATAAGGACGTCCTTAACTACTCCCTTTGGGTAGATTAGAGATCTGCCAGCCAGCTGGATGACGACTCTAGTTTCCTTTATGTTTCCGATGTTTAATCTTTCATACTCGGCAAGTGATATCACATTGATTCCTGCTCCTAAATCACATAAAGCTTTCTCGATTTTTTTATCTCCAATCTTGCAGGATATGTAGAATGTTCCTTGGTCTGTGCACTTCTCTAGAAGTCTGGATTGGATCACTGAGGAAACATTCCTGGTTAAGCTGTCTTGTTCAAGACCTGCAAGTTTCTTTTTGTTAGAGCATAAACTTTTAAGAATTTTAGCATAGTTGGGAACTTTGGCAATCAACTCAAGCATGGGAATATTAATTGAAACTTTTCTGAAGATATCCATTAATTCTTTTTCTTCTTTTTCCTTCTTTGTTTTCGTTGATGTAGGTGGAAAAGGTGGTGGTGCATCCTTGTCCTCTAGTTCTTTGACTTCTTGTTCTTTCTTGCTCTTTTTCTTATCTGTCTTGGGCAAGACATCTTCATCTTCTTCCTCCAAAGCTTCCGTAATTTGTCCTGGCAACACATGCTGGTTCTCGAGTTCCATTTCAACCTAACTGTCTTTGTTCCTTGGTCTCTTCTTCTCCTGCTCAAATTCCACAGTTTTTGCTCTCTCAGGTAGTCGTATACCACTCCTCAAACTGATCGCACTGACGTTGTGTTTGGGATTGTCAACTGTGCTGGAGAGTAGTTTTCCTTGCTTTTGCTTATCTTCTAGTAACAACTTCAGTTACTTTTGGATCTCTGCTAGTAAAGCTCTGTGTTGCGTGAAGGTTCTATTTATCTCATCGTCCCTCGTAGGACTAGTAATCTGTAAGGGTTGTGGTGGTGCAGGCAATTGGAGAGGCTGGTTATTCTGGTGGTTTTGAGGAGGTCTTGGTATAAAATTTTGTAGGTTGAATGGTGGTTGTTGGGATTGATTAGGGATGGTGGAAGTGTTTTGATTTTGATTTTGGTTCTGGTTGTTGCTCCAGCTGAAATTTGGATGATTCCTCCAACCTGGATTGTAAGTGTTTGAGTATGGATTGTTGTTTGGAGGATACTTGTTGTGCTGATTCTGGTTGAATCCATAAGCAACGTTTAGCTGTGCCATGATCTCTTTGGTTTGTGAAGGTTGCAGCTGAGGACATTGATTGGTAAAGTGATCAGTTCTGCAGCACAATCCACAAACGCTAGTGATATTGCTCTGGTTGCTGTCTTGAATAGATGCTTATGTGGAGGTACCTGTGGAAAGATTTTGAATAAAGTTAGCGATGCTGGTAATTTGTTGTTCCATAGAAATTGATTTAATAGAAGTAGTAATATCATTAGAATATCCTAAAGGAACACTGTTCTAGTGATTCTCAACCATGGTCTGCAGTATTATTTTTGCTCTTTCGAGACTGCAATCTTGGAGGGATCCTCCAGCGGCTTCATCGATCTTGTCTTTGTCACTCCAACACATTCCTTCATAGAAGTAGTTGACTAAGCCATGCTCAGATATTCCGTGGTTGGGGAAGACGTCTTGAAGGTCTTTGAATCGCTAGTGATATTCTCCTAAGCTTTCTATATCTCTTTGCTTGATTGTGACGAGGTCTTTTCCTACTGCTATAGCTTTTCTTAGGCTCCAATATTTGATCAAGAAGGCTCTTGCTAGCTGATCCCAAGTGGATATAGTGTTGTTTGGTAGGCCCTGGAACCATGTTTTCACTCCATTCTCTAGCGTCCATTGAAAAGCTTTCAACATGGCCCGTTCGAGAGTGACTTCACGAGGCTTGATGGCTTCACATTCTTGGGCAAAAGCCTTCAAATGTAAGTAGGGATTCTTATGAGAATGCCCATAGAATTTCTTCAGGTTGTGGATGATGTTGGTCTTGATGGTCCAATCATGCTCCACTTGTAGTAGATTGAGGCATGACTGACTAGAAGGCTCTGTTCCTTGGTTCAACTCTATGAGAGTTGGTCTCTAGGGTGGTGGTGGATCTTCCATAACGATAGATAGTGTTATTTATGATTCTTCTTCTTCTTCACCTTGGTCAAGAAAGTGATCTTGATCAAGGGATTCAACTCTGGGTAGTGTTTGTTTGCGTCTGGCTTCCTTCTTATTCTCTCATTCAAGTCTGGTCAGCTCTGGGTTGTAAAGCAATACTTCCCTATTAAAGGACCTAGTCATACACAAGAAAATAAAAAGATTAGTCACCGTAGCTCTGATTGAGCCAATTATAACAGTATTTACTATGTATTTCTCTGCCCTTTTAGAATGATATACTATTGATTTCAGTGGTTTTCATCCTAATTCCGCAGAAAGTACCTTTTGTAGCTTGATGATGGGTGTTGAGACCACCAAAGATAATATTTATAAGTTCAACTTATCAATACCTGCAATGGATTGTAGATAGTGGTAAGAGGATCGATCATCAGAGAATGGTTAGACTTAAAACAAGATGAAAGACCAGATTTAATCACTTAGATGAAAAGGGGGGTTTTAACTAAACTAATTAATAGAAAATAAATAAGGCAAGGAAAACTGTCTTGGCTAAGGACGAAAGTATCCTTGGTCAAGACGCAGATGAGTGAGATATAAACTATGAGGGAAAATCCTAGTAGAGGCTTGGCAAGCGATGAGTTATGAGATGCAATCGTGGACGCAAGTATATTCTTCTTCAATCTACAAAGTTGCTATGGGACTTCGGTATCCCTGATCCCTGCTTCTATCCTTCTCAACATCACCCCTTTGGCAAAAGCGCAGGATTAAGGGTTACCGGTGATGCCTTATCAACTAGTCATTTCCTAAGAAACAACTAGTTGATAGATGAACGAACTAGGAGAAGACAACTCCTAACAGCTTCCTCGGGTGTCAATCGGGCTTCCGTGAGATTATTCCGATCTCGTTACCGTGTCACAGTCCTGCCGTGAGCGTATGAGTGTCTACTAATATCTTCCTTGGGCGTGAGATTACGTGATCCAAGTC
>NBIL01054430.1:0-14747 GCA_002752925.1 Viola pubescens var. scabriuscula | reverse complement strand
CCCCCTCCCCCCACATTAAGAGGGTACGTGCACACCACCTAAAGAATAGTACATGCTCATTTACCATTAATATCCATAAATCCAGATCACTGACTTGACCGTCGGAGCTTNGTCGCCGGGAACCCAATCCGGCCTCGTGCAGGTACAAGATCCGGATCCTACCCCTGGAAGATTCCCCAAAACGCCCCCACCCTGCATCCAGGATTATCAGTGGGGTATATGATAAATGATGTGGAAGGGAGAGAAAGTGAATAACACCCTGAAAAATACCCTGTTGTGAGAAGTGGGTGTTATTTGATGATTTGGTTGGGTGTTAAGCTGATGTGGCAGGAGAAAAAGTGAATAACACCAACAATTTGATACCCACTGCTGTGGATAGTCTAATAGCTTGACCTATGAAATCCAAAATTTAACTTCCATCTTTTTTCAGAAATGAAGCTTTGAACAGTAAAAAAAAATACTTGATTAGTTGATAGTAGTAGTATTAACTATGAACATAAAGATTATTAGGTAAAATGTACATTTGGAGGTATTTTGTGTTAAAAAAATGACTCATAATGTACTTTTTTTGTGATTGAATAATTGTCATTTTCAATATATTTTTTTATTGTCATTTTCATCATTTTTAATATGGTTTAAACAAAAAATAGGTCCCTGCAGTCTATTTGATTGTCTTATTTCAGCCCTCTGTGTTTTTCGCGTTTTAAAACCTGCTCACACTTTTATCGAATGATTTATTTCATCCCTCACCCTAACGCTATCAATTTTTTCCGACGTGGCACGACGTGTCACGCCACGTAGGCAGAAACCAACCGGGTCAAACTCAAAACGGGTCGCAAAATCGGCTGCCAGATTTTGCGTGAAACGACGCCGTTTCACCATTTGGGAGCGTACGCTCCGTCGTTTCAAGCAGATGACAGCGCTTCGTCTTCAACCTCCAGCCCCCGGCGCCACTGCCGGCGCCCGTCACTTGCAACCACAATAACCCAAGACATCCACCAAATCCGACAAACAAACGGCCACAAAAAGCAAAACAAATCGGCCACAAACTCAAGTCAAATCCTTATAAAACATCTGCAGCTTGACGGCGGTGACAGAGCCCTTAACACCGACCTTCCCAACTCCTTATTTTTTCTCTCTTTTTGCGTCAACGTTCCCTTCAAAGATTTTTTTTTGAAGTAGAGAGAATTTTATAGAAAAAAAGTAGAGAACAAAATAACAAAGCAAAAGAATTCTGAAAAATAAAAATGGGATGGGAAAGGGCAATTGATTTTTTATTTTTATAGAACCGAGAAAGACAGAATCGTTTCCTGCTTTGCTCTCCCATTTTGTTTTTGTGTTTCCGATGATAGTTGTTGTGGAGAAGAATTGTTGAAAATTGCAAGTTAGAGTTATAAACGTGTTGGATAAGAGGAAAAGGTAGAGAATTAATGAAGGAGATGAGAAGATTGAGTAGTAGATTTTTGTTTTTTTATGAAGGATTAATGGAGATTTGTGAGATGACGAGAGGAAGAAGATGAAGGGGATAGTAAAAAAGAAAGAAAAAAAGCTACCATGCTGGAAATTACTAGTAATATATGGTACTATTTGAGTCTTTGTAATAAATACGAGAGGTTTTTATTATCAAGTAATAGAAAGTTATGTGTTCTGATGATATGGTGAAGAAATTCATTTTTTATACTGTCGCATACACGTCCACGTGTAGCAAGTATTAAAAATAAAAGAAAATAGAAAATAGGAAATGTTGTGCGCTCAGAAAGAAAGTATGGAAATAGGAACAGTACAGTACTACAGTAACAGATGAAGTAGAAAAATCTGTGCGCCGATTAGTTGACCGTACCGTACAGCTAACGCAAGTGCTGCCGCGTGCTGCGTCATCGCTTACTCTTTTTTGTTTTGTCTCAACTCTTAACTAGCAGTCTGGGTCTGGTCCCTTGCATCCTAACTGTTTAGTAAAATGTGCATTTCAGTACTTCTAATGTTTTTGTACCAATTTAACACCCAACATTACAAGTTTTTTGCAGGTTAGTCCTTAGAATCATTACAGGGATCATAGTCATCCATCAATTCTATTTGTTACTTGATGACGAATTAACGGAGGACGATAACTCTAAGGACCAAGTGGAACAAAATATGTAACACGAGGGATATTGTTGGTAACATGAAAATCTAAAACTATTTTGATAAACGCTGATGAGGAGAGGACGCAAGTGGCATGGTAGACGGTAGAATCTGAATTAGGTGAGACCGTTATATTTAATTGTTGTATAGTTGGGGATAATTTTATTTAATGGTCAGCAGTTGTCAGCTGCTTGTTTGACAACTTGTGCTGCAAACAGAATTGAACATTTCCGTTTATGACGGCTCTGCTTACGTCACCCACAGGCCAACAACTTCAGACAACTGGCTCCTTTAATATCCCCCTCGACCCTCGTGCTTTCCTATTTCAGCTCCATATCCTGAAATTTCTCTCCCGCTACCCACGCTGCCTGAAGTCTTTTCGATAAATCTGCACCCTCTGCTCTGCGCTGCGCTGCCTATTAATTTTTAATTTTTAATTTGCTCGATCGTCCACCTAAATTATTACGAAAATTACGAAAATTGAGAAATGGGCGGCTGCTTCTCATCTTCGCTCCTGAGTGAATCTGAACTCCCTCCTCCGACGGTGAAGGTGGTGTCAATTCATGGCGAACTTCGGGAATACAATCTTCCGGTCTCTGTCTCTCAAGTCCTGCAGGCAGAAACAGAAGCTGCATCCTCTTCCTCTTCATCCTCATCCAACACCTGGTTCCTTTGCAATTCGGACCTATTATCTTACGACGACTACATCCCGGCCTTGAATCCTCAACTCCTCCTGCTCCAACCCAATCAGCTATTTTTCGTGCTTCCCAAATCCAAGCTCCAACACAAGCTCTCCGCCTCCGACATGGCGGCCTTGGCAGTGAAAGCAAGCGTGGCCATTCAGAAAGCGTCCGACAACAGCACCGCCCATCGCCGGAAAAAGACCCGGATCTCCCCTCTCGTGCTTCTCGACGAGAATCGTGACCTCAATATGAAGTCGGGTGACGCCCAGGGCTTTGGGCCCAAGGCCAAGCAATTACAGCCTCAGCAAATTCCCAGATCCGGTTCCGTAAGAAAAATGCAGAGATACAGTTCAAAACGGGCAAAACTAGCTGTTCGCTCCTTCAGGCTAAGGTTGTCCACCATTTACGAAGGCACCGTCCTCTAGTACTCAGTCATCATCACTCCTAACCAATTTTGCGAATCAAGTTACAGATTCCATTTCTCTTTATCATCATGTGCATATGTATAAAGGACATCCATTTCTTTATTTTAATTGAGTTTTAAAAAGATTGTGAATTAGCTCATGATTGATCGGTATGTAAGTATAAATATACTGAGATTTAAGCAATTTAACTGATTTGTTGGTTATCATTTTTGGTCGTATAATCATCATCAATTCAATTTTCTCCAACAAATCCCTCGTTACCAGATAGTATATCACCTGCTCTGAAATTATGTTTTATGAATATGGATGACCATGTGTTGGGCACCCTTCTGTTTCTTAAATCTATTCTGGATTTGATAACATAACGCAGAAAGAGGATAACCTTACCCAAACCGTTGGCAACCTCAACACAGCATTTTTTTATATATTATTATTTCCCTGGCATCTAACAGACAATTTTTACTAATTTGACCCGACATTTGCCTTTTTATATTATTTCTTCGGCATCTAAAAGGCAGTTTTTAATGGTTTCTACTTTTTAGGTGCATCCGTTAGTATTGGTTGACTTTTAAGAAGAAACACGTATGTGTGAATTGGTTTACTTTTATTTCAGAGCCTCTCTGCTTCTATTTGACTGTTCAGCGTGTAATAGGCTAATAGCTTTGAGAAACGCCAAACAATATAGACCTCCCCGTTCCTCATTTCATACCCTCAATTTTCGACCAAACATTGTACATGTACACACAAGTCTGAAATCGTAAATTAGATCAAGTATTTGTACGGCAGTTATCAATTTCTTTGACCTTCAAAAATCGATCACATTGCATAATAGAATTTCTATTGAATTAAGTATTAATTAGAATATAGGTACTAGTGTGATTCAAAATAAAGTTTTTAATACAATCGAGGTGAGCATTTCAGTTCTTTTATTGGTACAATAATATTAATATATATTGGTATTGATCAAAATACTAGTATCGGATGATATCTCCATTAAATTTAACATTAATACCCCCTCTATTGGGAGAACCAAAGAAATGATTGATGATTGATGTTAGGGTTGAATAAGGTTTAACGAGTATTCACATTATTAATTACACTCAATTTATATTGTTAATTGGCTTAAACCAAAAATAATAATTGAAACCTAAGAGCTATAATTGGGTGATGTTAATTTTACAAATAAACAAGTAAAGTCGAACAAAAAAAAAATATCAAGCAGAGGAAATAATATATTTTAAGTGATTTTTTTGTGGATGACAAATTAGCAGGCTTAAATGCAAATTTCATCTCTATGGAAAAAAAAGATTGCTAGAGACACTAAAAAGAATAAAAACCGAAAAAATGAAAAGAAAAGGGGGCCGGGGGATGATCATAATTGCGGTCCTTTGCTGCTGTCTGGTTTAATTAATTAGTTACGTGAGTGCATTAACTATATATTACGTACGTAGATACGCAGTGGGGCTCTAAATCTAATCTTGAGCGATGGGCGTGACCGTCAAGTTTGCACATGCATGTGTTGAGGAGAGCACAAGGCGTCCAACAATTTCGTCCCTGTCATTTTCTGTTGCGACTTCTAATATTTGTACAAAGTGACAAGTGGAATAGCCATAGCTGATAATAATATTAAGGGTCTATTTGCGTTATAATCCTAGCTGATTTAAGGGTCAAAACAACTTCTCAGGTAAACATTAAATTTAAAATCAATTTTGGTTATTAAATCAGGCGTAGAACCGTAGGATGATATCAATCTCGCTGGTGTGGACTATGAAACTGAAGAAACCGTAGAACGAGCCCAGCCATCCAAGTTACAAAGCCCAAGAATGAGCTAGGCTCATTAACAAACAAATCTAACCCATACGCCACTGGACCAGAGTCTGGCCCATTTACTAACACAATCATAACTCAGGGCCATTTTAGTGCTAAACCCAGCTAAATAGGCCTACGATATTCTCTCTTAAGTTTTCAGAGAAGACAAAAATAAAAAAGTGAAAGGAAGTCAACGCATAGTAAGAGTATATTCATATTCAGTTACCTAATTATATTAATGAGTTAGATGAGATCGAGATTAGATGGATATGGTGATGAATGGATGAATTGGAGACCAACGCAAATAAATTATTGTTATAGCTTTAATTGAAGCTGTTAATAACGTAACAAATGAGCAGTGGGGGTGGGAATTGTTTTTTGTTTTTTGTTTTTTTGTGTTTTGGAAGGTCCTTGTTTCCAGACTCCATTTGATAAAAAAGAAGAAAAATAGTAAATGGTAATCATCACTCTTCACTTTCCTCCACCTACTCTAATCATCATCTCGTATGCTCATTAGTACTAATGAGGGTTAGATGAGCAGCTGGGGAGTGGGGACACAAACAAATGTGTTGTGTTGTGTTCTGCTGCTCTTCTCTCTCTGTATTAATTAGCTGCTGAATCTGGTCTACTCCCCAAACCCATCATATTTCATAATTGCTGCCTTCAATTTTCTATTCTTTGGTGCCTTTGGTGTTGGTCGAATGAGTTTATTAAATAATTACTCTAATTCATCGCTTGAGAGTTGAGACTGAGAGCACACACTTTCATCTGTCAGTTACAGACTACACAGAAGAAACATGGTTAATGGTTTAATTAATACAGTTGGTACGAAGAGGTTGAAAGGCCTATTATCAATCTACAGTATTTGCTTGTGCAGGTAAGCAACTCTACTGATTACTAATAAACAGGCCTGGGGCTGGAAACGGGAAATTCTTTGACTTGCCTGTTTGAAGTCACCTTCCACCTCGTCTTCTTTCTTTTAGATTGGAGTTTGGACACCTTCTCCGATCCACCTTTTTTTATATTATTCTGCGTTTCGCTCCTTTCTTCACTTCTTGTTCGCCTCTCTTTAATTAACGTCATTTTCTCTTCTCAATCCGTAAGCTAATTGGCAAGTCAGGACGGGATTATAATTACTTAATTTCACTTGCTTCAACCATCAGCACTATTTCACTTCTTCTGCTGCTGTTGTACTGATTAGTATGTCACCTCAGCAATCCTCCTATTCTTCTAATTCTGTAAGTTCTCTTTAATTACATCTTCTTCTTCTCTCTCTCTTTCATTCCCTACCATTAGTTTAGCAAATTCCTGTCAATTGCTCCTCAATTCCTAGCTCCGCTCATCCCTTGGAATCTTTATGATTCATTTACCTCAAGTCCTGAACTGAAACTAATGTTAGCTTTTTACATATCCTTGACTTCCCTTTCAACAGATGTTTGCAAACCCACACATCTTTTGCAGTTCTATGTTTCACCAATTAATTCTCCATGTATACAATGCAGATTGCAAAGTTGAAGACTGCAGTTCCTTACGGGACTTCTTTGACTTCTGGCTCACAGAATTCTCTGCCTTGTGCTTCTAAGGTACATATTCCTAGCCATCAAACTGCTCCCAACCCAAAGGATATTATTATGTTTAGCAGATGATCACTAGCAACTGCCTTTTCTTTCCTTTCACTTGATGATTGATAGACTTATCCTTCCTGAAACTGCACATACATGTGTGGAGCACTACTTTTACCTATTTTAGGATCAACTCAATATACACAGGATAGGAGGCAAATCAACTTTCTAGTTAACTTTGAAGGGAATCTGCTCAACTTTTAAATGTGAACCACTCTGTTTGTTTTATATGGGCCATCTTTTACGTACAGTCGCCCGCAGAATTGAGGAAAGAGATTGCGGTACTTGAGGATGAAATATTGCATTTGGAGCATCATCTTCTTTCACTCTATCGGACAGCTTTCAATGAGCACTTGCCATCTCGATATGTTCCGAGCATTCATTCGCCATTCACACCAGGTTCACCAGCAGAGGTTCTAGTCAGGCAATCACATGACATTTTGAAATCACACATACGGATAGATACCAATTTCAATCATCGTGACCTAACTTCCGCTGCATATGGTCACCCCAGTTCAGATGATCAGACTTGTTGTGATAGCCTACGTTCAGCATCTACCAGAGTGAGCATGCCATCAACCTAAAACCTGGCCTATTTTCTCTTTCTTTATGTAGGATTACTAATGCAGGCTGCATTTCTCTGTTAAATTGCAATTGTTATCATGAGCATAGAATGCTGGTTCTGGTCGTTCCAGCCTCGCTGATCATCTTGGTGCTTCCTGCCTAGTTAGCAACCTCAATACTCCAGATAGACTTTCTGAAGACATTGTGAGATGCATATCCTCCATTTACAACAGACTTGCCAATCCTCTCCACAGTCATGCAGCTGGCTTGTCAGCTTCTCCTGTTTCATCCTCGTTATCCTCAAGTGTATTCTCCTCCCACAATCCATGTGATTACTTGAGTCCCCTTTCCAATGAGGACGGCATAGCTTATCACCACCTTCAAGGGTTAAAGGAAGGGGGTGGACCATATGCTGGAAAAGTGGAAGTTCTCAAGATATGTTTAGATGACAGTAGCTTCAGTTATGCTGCTGTCATGCTAAACAATTTCAGGTTTTCCCCATACACCTAACTAACTATATATGAAATATATGATCATGCTTGCAGGAATTCTTTTTACGAATTAATTTCTCTTTTCATATATATCAACAGATCGTTGGTAAGAAGCCTTGAGAAGGTGGATCCAGGGAATATGAACCGTGAACAAAAGCTTGCATTCTGGATTAATATTCACAATGCACTGCTCATGCACGTATGTCCACCATAAGTCGTAATTTCCTTTGTTTCTCTCCTACAATAATAGCTATATATTCTGGATACTTACAACATTTTCCTGGCACTTGGCAGGCATATCTAGCATATGGGACGCATAATCGTGTAAAAAGTGCCTCTAATTTGAAGGTGATGAACGTGTTCTGTAACACATTCCAATAACTTGTGTCACATAATCATTTTCAGTAGTTATACTAAGGCACTCCTATCCCATTTTCAGGCAGCATATAACGTGGGTGGACATTGCATAAATGCCTGCATCATACAAAATTCCATTTTGGGAATCCGATCACACTACTCAGAACCGGTATGCCCTCTTCAGTATTCCCCTTTAATTTTTCATATCTTAGTTGTATGCTTATCCTTACTTAATAATATCCATTATCCTTATGCTTATGGCATGTACAAGCAGTAACACTAGACTGTGTTCAGTCTGTACAACTTTAGCCGTACAATTCCACCACCACCATTCATTCCATTCTGACTTCATTTACTGAGAAGTTATGATTAAAAGAAGATTCTGCAGGACTTTTATTTTCTGGTTGCCATGCCTTTAACCTTTATGTATGCGCGCAGTAAGAACCGTTGCAAGCAAAACAGAGATGTTTTTCTGATAATCTTAAACTCGTATGATCGATGCAGTGGTTACAAACATGGTTTTCAACTGGAAGGAAACTCAAGGCTGGGAGCATCAGGCATGTGTATGCCTTAGAATACCCAGAGCCCCTTGTTCATTTTGCGCTTTGCTCAGGGTCATGCTCTGACCCAGCGGTATGAATGTTTCTCTTTGTTCAGTATGCATCTGAGGTTTTGTTTGTTTATATTTCGATTATTTGGAGTAATGGGGTCATGCTACGATTATTGTGGATTTAGGTTCGAGTGTATACTGCAAAGGGTATCTTTCAGGAACTGAAGCTTGCTAAAGAGGAGTTCATTCAATCGAGTGTCCACATTCATAAGGAAGGAAAGATTGTGCTCCCAAAGATACTTTCTTACTATGCAAAGGACATGTCAATGGATATGGGTAGGCTTTTGGAGGAAATTTCTGTATGTCTCACGGAAGTTCAACGAAAAGAGATGAGGAAATGCACGAGGGGAAAGCTTGACAAGAGCATCATCCGTTGGTTAGCGAAAAGTTGGTCATTTCGATACTTGATTCATGGAGAGTTAGGGCAAGATGGGATGGCTGTGTGATTGGCAATGGCGATGGTAGTATTACTTTGTGTAGGATACCCGTTATTGGGTTGTTATTTTCAAGATTTTCATTTTAGAGTTAAAATCATATGTATAGAAACGTCCTTCTCAAGTCAGTAATGGTTTCTTTCCATGTAATTTTATTTGTTTTGAGGAAATGGAGGGCCAGGGCCTAAGGGGAGAGCTGTTCAAATTGAGCAGGTCTTTAGCAAAAGTAACCGCAATCTCTCCCGGTCTTTAGCAAAAGTAAGAATGGGTATAAGCAAAATAATAGCAGAAAGAAGTGAGTAGACTTCTTCAACTGAACTTGCGTGCTTATATCAAATACTAACATCATAACATGTGTACTTACTCGATCAGGAAGAAGAAGAAGCAGCCTTTCTTCATTTCCAACACATATTGCCAATCTATGGTATATACTAGTAGTACTAGTTATTAACAAGAGTATATATAAATTTATAATTTATTTATTTCCTTAATTGCATATTTCAGATTCACTTTGTGCTCCTCATCAGTCGCCAAGGGAAAGTGAGGCTGGCCAAATGGTATTCCCCTCATTCCTCCAAGGAAAGATCCAAGGTATATCCCCATCCTTTTTTAAAATGATGTTAGGATAGTGAAATAACTTTATATGCACATGCAAGGTAATCCGGGAGCTGAGTGGGATAGTCCTGAATCGAGGTCCCAAGCTTTGCAACTTTGTGGAATGGAAAGGACTTAGAGTTGTTTATAGAAGGTATGCCGGGCTGTACTTCTGTGTATGCGTCGATGTGGAAGACAACGAACTTGAGGTTCTCGACATTATTCACCACTTCGTTGAGATCTTGGACCGCTACTTCGGCAGTGTATGCATTCTCTACTCCCTCCTCCTCGATACTCTCCTTATTACACATAACTCATATGTTTCATCTTTGCTTAATTAGGTTTGTGAGCTGGACTTGATCTTCAACTTCCATAAGGTGCATATCTATTTATTCATTGTTCACCAATCATTCAATTATTTAACAACACTTATGGTGAGGTGGCAGGCATATTATATTTTGGATGAGATATTGATTGCCGGGGAGCTACAGGAGTCGAGCAAGAGAACAGTGATACGCTTCATGTCTGCACACGTACATGCTACTGCCCGACTAATTAATTACTCGTTGATTTGTAAATACACACTTGTAATTAATAATGTGGAGAAAAATATGCAGGATTCGCTCGTGGAGATGGCTAAAGAGCAGGCTAGTTCAATTAGTAACGTGATTGCTCAGGTCACCAAATAGTAACAACGCCAATCACCTATTGTTTGGTTTTTTTGGTTTGTCCTTCATTCTCCCGATGAGATTAATTTATATGTAATTTTCTATTTATCGTAAGTTTGAAATAATATTGATCCACTCAGATGCCACCATGTTGTTGTATATCATTTTGAATTTATAGTTTCAATTAATTTCTTTAACGATATACACAATAATTGACAATTTTATAAATATGATGAAATTGATATCTTTTACAAACTCAAAATGTTAGACTGTAGATTTTGCCATTATAATTTATTTCCCACACAGTTAGAGTCTGGCTACTAATCAACGATTCTGCATCTACCATGGATTTTGTTAACAAATCAAGTAAAGATTGGGTTAAAAAAACTTTGACTTCAATATTTGATCCTTTTTTAAGAGCATATACTAGAATTCTTGCCAAACCAGAACAAACTTCTCTAAATTTAAACAAATTAAGTTTATCTAATAATTCATTAATGTTAAATAAGTAGCATATTTTTTTTGAAAAGATAAAACATTTAGCCTCATTTTTAATTTTTTTTTGTCATGTTATTAATTATCATTGTAATCACAGTTATCAAACTCATGACCTACATCATAAAAATGACATGAACTAACCAATTGAACTACAACTTTGATTATTAATATTGAAAGCGACTTGAAAATAAAATATTAATTTGTATTATGAACTAACTCCTAGAGTCCAGCCAAAGAGTTATTATTGTCTTTTTAATGACTCTGTGGTGGACTTTGGTTATTATTGTCATGAGAAATCGAATTCGGAAGGAAAATTACCAGTAATTAATAGTCATTTTTGGTTCGGTAAAATAAATTTTCACCTTTCTCATTGACAATTTCGTCCTTGTTCTCTAAAATGAAGTTCAATCGTCTTCTCCGGTTGGCCTATCCTAGGGTTCTTGTCTTTGTCATCGACGACGTTCTCAATCCCGACCACAACTCCCAAGTAAGATTTGGCTGGTTTGTTCGGACCAGTGATGGCACGTGGAACTAAAGCTCGAGTGGTAGATGATGGGGAACAAGAGTTTACAAGGGCCAAAAGGCCACTGACTGAGTTTCAATTATTCTGGTAAGCATGAACAACGAAGTATTTTTCATTATCAGTAGTTGTGATTTTAACAGAGTGTTTTGGGAAATCTAACTTCTTTTCCATTTCGGCAGCAATCACCATCGAGAAGAAGGATTTTCGGTAAATAATGATTTAATAGTTAGTTGTAAAACTTAGTAGTTATAAATTCGTAGATTGTGTGTAACATGAATTAGTTTTGGCTGGTTTTTCCAGAAGGTAAAGTTGTCGACAATGTGAAGTAGTCTGAGTTCTTAGGAAAAAGAGGAATGGAGGAATAAAACGAAAGATGCTTTCAAGGAGATGAAAGAAATAAATTCTAAGATTTCCAAGGCAGCTGAGGTAATAAAATTCAATAATTCTGAGTATAACTTTAGTTTGTAAAGAACTCTGAAATTAAAGCATGCGCACATTGGTCTTCATTTAAAGTTTTTTTATGGGGTAATATTTGCACCCAAATATTGTAATTGTAAATTTTGAGTATATCTTGAGTATGTGAATACTTTGTATGATATTTATGTAAGCGCAAATTGGTGTTGGTTTAGAATAGTTTAATGAGAAAATAACTACACCAAAATATTAAAATTGCAAAAGTGAGTGTATTTGCAGTGTGTAAATTTGGTAGTGAGTAATGTATTTTAGCCTCTATTAGATATGATTATTTAATATGTTTATCCTCTTTTATACCACACAAAGACAGTTATATTCGAAGCTAAATTTGCATGAGTTTATCAAAGTTGTCGAGACGTTGACTCCTTCTCAACTAGATGCAGTAAGGGCAATGAATTTTGGAGGGATAATTAAAATGCAGGCACAACGACTCAGTCTGAAGCGGCTGCAGGAGTTGATGGTCTTTTTTGATGTTGAGGCTAAGAAGCTTTGAGTCCATGGGAAGGAGATCGACTTCAATGTTGTTGTTGTTGGTAAGATGTTTGGAGTTAATTCCGATGGGTTTAATGTCCAGAAACTTATAGATAACAGGAAGCAATACAGGGACCGTTACAACATAAAAGGTCATACCTTGACTGAGGAGATTGGTCTTTCTTTGTCTGGATTGGGGATGAGCGAGGAGTTCAAGGAAAAGTTTGTTTTGTATACCATTGGGAAATTGTTGTGGCCACTGTCCTATTCAAATATCTCCCCAAAGTTTGTCGGTGTGGTGAGGGATATTACTGTGATTGACAAGCTCAATTGGGCTCAGTTTGCAGTGGATGGAATGGTGGAAGGTATCAAGAGATTCCAGGCCAGTTCTGGTGACAAATGTCATTAGGTGACTCGCTGCTTGTTTATTCTTGAGGTATGTTAATGATTAAGTTGTAGAAAATATTTATATGGTTGCATGAAAATATAAATAGTCATTTTTTGTATTTAACCTAGGATATGTTGGCATGATGCAAATGTTATACTTGGACAGTGTTGCGTTGTCCGTTAGGGATATCATTGTGAGGTACACTACCAGGCTACCCCCTAAGTTGTGTGATTGTGTGCAACCAATGAAGACAACAGTGTACAACATAATTGATAAGCTAAGTGGGTTGGAGTGTGGAAAGGTAGGGGTAAAATATTGGTGTTTTCTTGAAATCGATTTATTAAAATACTAGTTTAGTGAAGATTGTAATGTCGATTCTAATATGTTTGGTGGTTATGTTAGTAAAATATGTTGGTGATTGTTTATTGTTTGCTAGGTGAAAGATGGGAAATGTGGGAAGGAAAGATGGATAGTAAGTGGTGCAAAGAAGAGCACAACACTAGTTGTGGGTACAAGTGTAAAGGAATTCAATGGCAGGAGGACTGTGAGAGGGAAAGGTAAAAGGAAGTGATTGAACACTTATTTGGTATAAAATCATTATTTATTTCCACTATTTTTAGATAATGATACTGCTGATATTTGGTGAATTTCCTTCATTTTTTCAGAAGCTAGTTAGAAGAACCAAATAAGAAGAAAAGGAACAGAAACACCAAGAAAATAGAGTAAAAAGAAGATAGTGGTGAAAAGGACTAAACCGGAGTGAACATGCCTCTTCCCTAGGCCTAGGGGAGAGTCCATCAGTATTAGGAAGAAACACCTCTCTCCTAGGCCTAGGGGAGAGTCCATCAACATCAGTGAAAAGTTCATCTTCACTAGGCCTAGGACGATTTCAGTTGGGCCTGGAAGTCAACATAGTGGGCCTGGGCCACAAGTCAGAAAGAATGCGCTTGCACTTCTGCCTCTAGAAAATACTTATCCAGAAGAGTTTCAGTTTTGTAAAGCTTACTAAGAGATGAGAACAATTAGTTTTTATATTTTATCTAGAACTCTAAGAGATAAGAACAATTTAGTTTGTTTTCAGATTATTTAGATAGCAGAGTTGGAGGGAGAAGGGATCGCTTCTTCTTTTGTTCTTCCATTCTGTCCGTTTTCTCTGCAGTAGACAGAAACTCCATTGTTTTCCTGCTCTCTTTGTCTTCTTCCTAGAAACGAGGAGATTTTCCGGTTTTATGCAATTACTTTTTATTCTATTTTATTATGTCTTTGTCTAGCTAAGTAAATCGTTACTGGTAAAGACTCCGAGGGTTATGATTCCAATATTGTGAGGTCAAAATAAATTTAATAAGTCTTGAATTTCGTATTTCTTCTCATCCGATTTCATCCCCAAATTATTCTTGTTTGATTTAAGAGTGATCAACTTAAGTTTTAATTTGAATAAATTACAGCTTGCCTAGTAACTTTGGGTCTACATTGTTAGAAGGAATTTGTAAGCGACTAGCTTGTGCCAGGCCGAAACTCCTAGTGAACGAGTTGGACTTAGTTAGCGATAGAGAAGAATTAGGTAATAGAGGCAAATCGATTGATCCCTAGGCCTAGGAAAGGTCTCCCCCTGTTTTTATTAACCAACTAGTTAAAATCCTATAAGTGAACCTTAGGATTACTAGGAAGGTTAGGGTTCTTGATAGCATGTATTTTTGTGCGATTTTCCATTCGATATTTCTCTAATCTAGGGCACGATTCTGCTAATTTACTTTGATTTCCACCTTTATTGCAGAATCTAGGCCACGAAAGGAAATCGCGCAAAAGCGCGTATTTTCTGGACATTTTGGGCAGAATTCGGACTTCAAGACAATCAAGGCCTGGAATGGAGGAAGCAAGCAAGGTCTCGACGAACAGAAGTTGTCGAGCCCCCGATTTTTACACAAACTCATCTTCATGTATCCTCGCAAGTACGACCTCCACGTGATTCCTCTGACACTGTTCAGACCTTTCTGCGTCTTTCCCAGAAGCCAACT